>CAJNJA010039653.1:528-28100 GCA_905231915.1 Symbiodinium necroappetens | reverse complement strand
GGTGGTGGTGGTGGTAGTAGTAGTAGTAGTAGTAGTAGCAGTAGCAGTCGCAGTCGCAGTCGCAGTCGCAGTCGCAGTCGCAGTAGCAGTCGCAGTCGCAGTAGCAGTAGCAGTAGCAGCAGTAGTTCCATGTTTATCATGATTGTCATTGTTGTTATTGCTAAAGCTTTCAGACGTCTTATTCTGTAGTACAGACAGATCACCCCACCAATGAAGCTCGTTGGCCGAGCCAGGTCTCAATGGAGAAGCCCTGCACTAAGTTTCCGGGGTCAGTACATCTGCCAAAGATATTCAGCTATATCAGATAGAAGTAGTACATGCTATTTACATGGTACATATGAGACACAGGAGTTGCAATAGCTTCATTCAACATGCCAAGGCTGTAAAGGGCTTCGGTTGGCGAGGGCTTAGCGTTTCACTCTGACTCGCGGTGTAGTTCCTAGGGGGACAGCAATTCCCGACTTCAGCATGTTCGTCTACACAGTATGAGTCTGGTATAGTCTAGCCTATGGATTGTACTTGGGCGTATAAGCCCTAAGTGCGAATACCGATCTTATGAAAGCCATCCTGTTCAGCCCACGTTTTGCAAGTGGTTGTTTCAAGGACCACCATGAGAGACTTGGCGGTGGAAGTAGTATTGGTAGTATGGGTGATGTTGCGTGATCGTCGGCATCATCACTGTCATCACCGCTGTCATCACTAGTACTACTGTTGCTAGCGTCACCCTCGCTTTCGTGGTTAACATGACTGGCACCATAACCTCCCGAGTCGTCATCAGCATCATCGTTCGATAGCGCCGTCGTCATCACGAATCATGATGATGCCGAGCGGGCTGGGCCTTCAAGCCAGGATCTCTCCAGAACTCTCACTACAGAGACCTGGCCAGACCAGCCTTGCAGAAACTCCAACCTTCGCCCCATGGGTCCAGAACTCGAAAACCCAATAGACCTAAGCCCCTAAACTTTAAGGTATGCCAGGGTGCGAAAACCCTAAACCTTGCACGCCCTACGCCCTATAAACCCCAAGTCCACTAAGGTTGTGGATTGCCCCTGGGTGCTAATTATGCGCCCTGTCTTTGGCAACATGACGATGGCTTGCACCTCAACTGGGTTCTTGCGGAGCTGATTTAACTCAAGTTGCCATAATAGGGATCAATAGTAGTAAATGATGAACCCAGTCCTGTCGGAGTTGCCAGCCACCCCTGGAGCCACCACGATGGCAACGGACAAGGCGTAGCAGTAAGACTAACTCGACCAGGTTCTGCTATCGGATCATACTAGGCGGCAAGTATCATAACTCGAAACCCAACGGTAGGGCCATTGATAGCTGCGACAACTGCAAATCCTACAGCCGAGTTCGCCATAGTGTATCCGAAGAGATCCCGTGCTCGAACTGTCTGGATCGAAATGCTTCCACACTTCAGCCCTGCAGGTCCGGAATCCGTGGGAGCCAGACGTCCCGGACCTGCCAAAGCGTGGCTCTCAGGGTCATTTGGGGGTGTCGGATCATTTGGGATACTTGTTGGCATTGTAATCATGCTGCTCATGCAGTCGGTTCAGCTTGCATGTGCCCATATTCAAATGAGGGAGGGCCCACCTGGTGAAAGCCACGGCTCAAGCCCCGTCCTGGCATATACAGTACTTGGGCGTGCAGTTCGAGGAGCAAACGAGGAGCAAATGGAGGATGGGCCGCTTGAGCGCTTGCTGGAGGATATGGCTGCCGATGAGTTCAAAAACGTGGTGGTCATGGCTGGGGCGGGCATTTCGGTGTCTGCGAATCTGCCAGATTTCAGATCCAAGGGTGGGCTGTATGACCAGTTGAGGCAGACCACCAAGATCACCGCCCCGGAGACCATCTTCACCCGGGACTTTCTGAAAGAGCAGCCTTCACTCTTCTACAGCGTGATGCAGCAACTTAAGACGGATCATGTATCCCCTACCCTCACACATGAGTTTCTCAAGAGGCTGCAGGACAGAAACATCCTAAGGAGAATCTACACACAGAACATTGATTGCTTGGAGCACAAGGTTGGCATTGACGAGTCGTTACTGGTGGAATGCCATGGAACCACACGAAGAGCCAGGTGCGATCAGTGTCGCACTTTCATTTCTAAGGAAAAGTATTTTGATCAAGCCAATCCACCAAGATGCAGTTGTGGCAGCGCGCTCCGTCCGGACATCGTGCTCTTCGGAGAGTCATTGCCTGAGAGCTTTCAACAGCACAAGAGCGATTTCCAAAACGCGGATCTCCTGATCATCTTGGGCACTTCTTTGAAAGTGAATCCTTTCGCGTCCTTGCCCAAGCTCATCAAGCCCGACTGCGCCTTGTTGGTCATCAACCGCGAGTTCCCAAAGAGCTTGCAGCTGCACCGCCGGGTCAGGGCCTTGCGGTCACGCCTGAGCGGCATCAAGCTGCGAAAGCACGTCTTCCTGGGTGGTGACTGCGACACCAGCGTCCGCTGGCTCATGCAAGAGCCGGGTTGGGCGCAACAAGTCTCCGTCTAAGACGGGTGGCAGCCTGAGATTCAATATGCATGCCGCGGCATCCCTCACTTACCATGCATGCGCGTCTTCCACTACATACGCATGTAAGTTGAGAGGCCGTTTCGTTGATTTTTCGCCACAACAACAGCATGTGGCTCAATGTAAAGATTTTGAGCTTCTTCTTAGTTAAAAATTCAGATCGTCTATGGATTTCTCGCTTTTTGGCTCTTATGGACACCCTGCGAGTCCGATCCATGCACAGGTGGACGTCTCACTGGTAGGCATGCACCAAGGTCCTGTCGTGCCAGCTGACATCATGAGTCTGGGTTGGAAAAAGCTCTGGATCCCACTGCACACTTAGGGGGTGGCCTATGTGTTGAAACTCCCATTCATTTGCGTTCGTGGTTGCTGACGACTGGGAAGTCAAGAGTTGCTGCGGGTGCGATCAAAGCTGTCTGGAAGCTGAACCACGGAATGAATGCGGCAACACACGCAAAAGGATATTGTGTCAATGCCGAGGTCTTTGCAGCATATGCTTCACCTGCCGGCAGGCACAACTCTTTATGAGGCAGGGCCTGGCAGTGGACTTGCACTTTTTTGTTCTTATCGTTGCTACTGACTGGGGGCCTTCAGGCAGTTAACTTGATCTCTTCAGGCAGTTCCAGAAGCAGAGACAAGCGCGCACCGCTCCATGAAATGTCGCAGACTTTCCGCACAAAACCCTCGACCCCAAGAAATCCCGTATGAAAAAAAGGCCCTATCTTCATGCCTTAAATCCTAAAAGCCCCTAAACCCTAAGCCCTGAACCCTAAACCCAAAGCCCTAAATCCTAAACCCAACCCCAAAGCCGAACGCCTGAGAAAATGAGAGCTTCCGGCCTGCCTCAGTGCCAGGCAAAAAAAATACCCTATATGAATGCCTTAAAATCCTAAAAAGCCTCAACCCCCAAAGCCGAGAGCCAGGTCTATGCCTGCCCCTCCCCGGGTGCAGCCTTCGAGGCTGACGGGAGGAAGATCTCGAGTTCCGGGAGCTCTGAGTAGGGCTTAGGGTTCTAGGCAGTCTAGGGTTTAGGGTATAGCGTTCAGGGTTTAGGGTTTGGGTATAGGGTTCGGGGTATAGGGTTCAGGGTTTAGGGCTAGGGGTTGAGGGTTCAGGGTTAGGGGTTAGGGGTTTAGGGTTCAGGGTTTAGGGGTAGGGGTTGAGGGTTAAGGGTATAGGGCCCTGGGGATGCCCAGACCTTCAGGAGATTGCACAAGTCCCGGTGCAAAACAAGGGTATAGGGTGCAGGGTATTGGGCTCAGGGTTGTCTGATTTGCATTGAATTGTATAGGTCTTACAAGGGCTTCATAGAGTTGCCTTCGTGCGAGGTCTGTTTCTTCGAGATTGCGCGGTATCTCTTGTTCGAGTTACAGTTTGTTGGCGGGCTCTTAAGGTGACGAGCACTGTACTTAGCGTAGTTCAAGGGCTTCATCAGGTTTTGCCTTAGTTTATATTGAATTTGGGGTCCTGGTGGTCATAGGGATTCTCCTGCCGAGCTTGGTACTCATGCCATGTTCCCCGCACGCATCACAAATTAACCAGACGGAACAGTCGAACCCTAGGCCAGATAGGCTTTAGCTAGAAGAAGCAAGACCTTCTTACTTTTCTTCTTGTCATAGCGATGACGATTGTGATCCTCTCATTACTATGAGTGCCAATCTTACACTTGCAGTGATGACGATTATGGTCGTTGCCATGCTTAATTATATTGGTAGTGGTGGTAAAGAGGAGCGGCATTCTTCTCGATTTGCAATTACGTAGTATTTGCAATTATGTAGTATAGTAGTAGTAATACTTGCAAGAATCTCTCCTTGTTATAGCACCCTTCCTGGAGCCACATTCGCTTGGCAGTCCGGTTGGCTGCAGCTGATCGGCCGAATCATCTCCGCTTCCAAGCACGGGCCTCGTGCAGTACTTGTTTGGACGCTTCGTGGCTGACGACGCATCTAGAGGTATGAAAGTCTACGTAGTGTTGGCTAGGGGGTTCAGAGACTTGTCGCTTTAATCCGCGGCAGCTCGTGCGAGTGTGCCTGTCGAAACCGAGAAGCAGAGTATGCAATGTAAGATAGTATGAGATGATATAATATGTTATGACACTATATCACATGATATTATACATAATGCAATATGTAATAATGTGATATCTTAGGTAGTATACTCCCTGAACCCTTAACCCGAGAAGCAGAGTGGTGGAAGGAGGAGCGCTTGTGTGACACTTCCTGCGAGGTTCATCCCCGAACCGGCATCCGAGTGGGCAGCTGAGAATCCTTGGAGGGTGGTTTAGGGGTTCGGGGGGTTTAGGGGTGTAGGGCTTTAGGGCTTTAGAGCTTTAGGGGTTTGGGGTTTAGGGCTTTAGGGCTTTGGGGTTTAGGGCTTTAGGTTTAGGGGTCTAGGGCTTTGGTACTCAAGGCTTAATTAGGGGCTAGGGCTGCCTAGGTTCATGGGACTGAGTAATGTCATGAGTTCCCTAGTTGGAGTTACAAGGAATTATTGCCATAGCTACCTCATGATTTGTGAATAACCCTTGCAACTTGAATAGGTTGTGACTTTCCGAGCAACTGTCTAACGGTTTAGGGTTCAGGGTTCAGGGTCCAATCTAGGCTGGTCCTTTGGTCCCTGGTTGCCTCGTTTGAGAGCATTTTTTAATTTTTTGTTATCATTATTTCTTATTATTATTTTTATTATTGTTACTACTACTATACTGTTATTGTTATCGTTAGAAGACCCTGCCCTCAGATCCCGATCTCAGCAGGTCGCTGCATCAGCTGCGATTTCGTCATCAGCGCAAGGCACATTTCGCAGGGCTGCTGAGCGTCACAGGGCATACTCCCGCTTTTGAAGGAACCCTTTCTGTCCGCAGGATGCTGAAATTTCCCGTCGGACACGTGTTCACGACCCAAAATCTGAAGCCAACTTTCTGACATCTTTGTTGCCCAGTCAACGTCTGCCTTGCTAGTCTGAAGACCCGCAAAGGATGGGCATGGAATCCCGTAGCGAGGTCATGGGCCAGAGGATCCCCGAACTCATCAGGGGTGATCCGGGAAGCTCCGTCAGCTTGTGAGGAGGAGGACTATGTGCTCAGGCCAGAGTGGTTGCAGGACCTGGGCTGTTTTTTTCGACCTGCGCAGCTCCTTGTATGGAGGGTTTTTAGAGGAGGTGTGGTGACCCTATAGTGACTGAAGCTCTACATTTCAGGATCTTCAGTTTGTATTTTGTAAGAGGGCCACTTGGTGAAGAAGCCACACATACCCGTGGTTGCGCATTGAAGTCTTGACTCGTTTGGGTTTGGGGTTAGGCTTGGCTACCTTAAACGCACTCGTCACAGGGGAGTCCTCGCTGAATTTGGGGAGAGATAGGACAAGAGTGTACGGTCATCTCGTTTTACCCGAATGGCCTTGAATGCAAGTAATTCTGGTGCAGAACTAGCAATGGCCGATGCACATGACGCTTATACTTCTACCCTGTATTTTTTTGTTTGGGCTTATTCGAAACACTGTTGAAAGCTTGGAAGAGCCCATGTGCAGTTTTGCAGACATCAGACGTAGACGTCTCGCCTCTTTCCAAGCTTGACTTTAGACCGTGGACTTTGGATCTTAGACGGATAATGAACCCCTGCAGTGATATCCTTCAAGGTCGCCAAGTGGCCAACACATCGGCTTTGTAGCAGCATTGCCAGCTCCACATGGACTTGCTCTCCAGTTGGCAAATTAATTTAATCGTTCTCGGATGTTCTAGGCCTTCCAGAGTCTAGTGGCCGGACAACACCGAACTTCTGATGAGATCATTTATCCTTGTCTGAAGAGGAGCTTAACGGCGGCCACAGTGCCTGTGGCCGCGCTCTCGGTGAAATCGTGACGCAGCTTATTGGGGAGCTCAGACAGCTGATGATGATGGAATGTCACAGGCGCCGTTTGATTTTTCCTAAAATCTAAGAGCATTCAGCACATGCACCCGACATTAGTGATGTCATCGACTATGCTTTACAGATACAAAGCCAAATCCTGTTGAATCACAGCACGTGGATTTGCAATACTTGGCTTTACTTGTTATATGCACCCATATTGTGGACTTCAACATCGTTCTATTGACATAAAGGCTAGCATGTCTGTGTGTAACATAAAACACATTCTTTAGTCAGTAAGAACTGTACCGTACTGCATGGAAATGCGATATGATGCGATGTGAAGTAACAATTTTATGTAACCTAGCTTGATGTCATCAATTCAACAAGGGATATAGGCGATATAGGATATGGGTTTCAGCGAGGTTTGTGGCAAACAGGTACATCACAGTACATGACACATGAAGACACATGAATGCGGCCGTGTGTCTACCTGGGGAATCCGCTCTAGTGCGGGTGGGCCCGGGCTTACTCAAGACACTGGCGGATTTTGGGCGTCCTCTGTCATGTGCTCGGGATTCGGCGGGATCTGTTTTGGTTTTCATATTTTCCTTTGTGTAAGTGTCAGTTTTTTGCTTAGCAGAGGATAACGAATGGTCTCAGAGGTCCCAATTTGGTGGCCTCAGGCTTGGTTGGGTGGTCTTGAGAATTATGGGCTTTTAGTCTTGGTGAGTGACCGGGTTTGGTCATGGTCATGCCATATCATGTGATGTTCGGTAATGTGTTGTGCTGCAGCGTGCATCGCGCAGCGTGAGGCAGTGTAACTTAACGTAGTGAAGTCTATTGTAATGTAAGACTGTAGAACAATGCAGTGTAATGCAAGATGCCAATCTTAATCTTAAAGACAGCCGTGGTAATGTTAGCGCTACTGCCAGCAATAATGTAATGTTGTTGATGCTCATATTAACGTTATAAAGCAATTTGGTGCATGCCTGCGTTTGTTTGCTTGCTTGTCTGTTTGATTGTACGCGTCGTATTGTAGTTACATCGTATCTGCGAGAGTCGGTTTGGGGCCACGGTGTGGTCAGCTCCATCGTAACAAATGCCTATAGCCTTAGAAGCCCGACGTTGCTTGTAGAACCTCTAGTGAGCCCTTTTGTAGAACCCTTATGCTATAGCCATGTTTCTTTGAAGTATGCTAGCTGGAGAGCCCGTATACAGGACCCCTATCATGGTAGAACCAATACACGAACTCTTGAGGCAGCGAGCACTTCGAGCGGCTCCTCTGCAGGCGGGACAAGACCATGGCCGCTACTTGGACTACTTGGCTCCTGAGGATCCCTGGCCAGGCCTTGTGGTTGAAGCTGTGAGTCTGAAGGTTTCAAGGTTCAGATGTGTGTTGCTGCCTGCGAAACACTGTTTCCTTGCCGGCCTGTACATGCCTTGTTTAAACCATGGGTATGTCAACCTTTATAAAAAAAAAACAGAAAACCCCCTTCAAATCACGACATTCACTTCTAAGAAGACCGGACTCAGGCTCAAGGCGGTGCATTCACAGCCGACCCCTTGCCGAATGCCAGGCTTGGAGCTTTTCAAAAGCTTTGGGTTTTGGCGCCGGAGGGGTGGAAGATCTGGCTAGACTTGAGCCCGGTGGTAACAAAGTGTTTAAGACTTGAAGATTCAGGGGTTTAGGGCTAAGGGGCAGCGCCAGATCAAACAAGGCTTTTGAAAGCATTGGAGGACCAAGGGCTGCAGTCGTAGTGTAGGCAGTGTAGGGATCCTGATGAGAACTGAATAGCCATGAAGTGGGAATAGTACATGGTGTCTGCTTAATAATAGTCTCTGTAACCACTATACTTAACTATACTATAAAATCCCCGGTAGCCCGATTCTATTTATCAAGGCCTCGATATTCGTGTTTTGCGAGCTTCGTTGCGAGCCATGAAGTATTCATGGCATCCGTTGGTTCTCATGGGTGTCCGCATGACTTTTGCCAGCTTAAGAGGTTTCGCAGGACGGCATGGTAGCTAGCAGTTCCAAACTCGGAACGCCCACTGACCGAAGCTGTTTCCGGATGTACATACATCTGAAGATAGTTGGACCTGGATGCCCTTTAATTATTGTGGAGTGTACTTCTATATCCATGGTGTCTGTTCATCCGAACTTATATACTGTATAGGAGTCAGGATACACCAAAAGAAGGCCGGAGCCATGAAGCCATCGCGTTGCACCGGGATCTACTTCTGGCGCGCTCTTGTTTGTCTTTTGGCGCTTCTATTGCTGCTTCTGCAATTCACGACACTTTCGCTCCTGACCGCCCCAACATCCGTTCTGCTGATTTCGCATGCCGGAAGTCATGGCAAAGGGTTTTGCAAAGCCCTAAAGGTCACGGTGGCTCGGCGATGCAAGCGATGGGTTGGATGCCCCGAGGTCCTTTGTGAGGTAGATCATGGCGAGACGATGCATCACAAGAGAAAGGGCACCACAGAGTCTCACACATTTGTACTGCTCATGCGTGACCCGCGAGACGTGGTCACAGCTTTGCACAAGAAGGGTCCCAAGAATTGCTCAAGCAGATTCGATTGTTCTGTCCAGCGCATTCGTTCTGTGGCCAACTGGACAGAAGCTCAACACCGCGAGTATTCTTATCAACCTGAGGCCTTTAAGCTGTTTTTTGAGGAGGTGGCTGCAGATCCTCACGAGACCCTGCACTCCCTGGCTGGCTTTCTGGGCATGGATCTCTCGTCTGCAACTGACGACGAGATCGGGGCATGGCGAAATGCCACAAAGCACGGCGAAGTTTGTCAGACGAGGTCACTATACCCGTCGTGGATTGGTAGCTATGTCAGCACTGTGATGCGAGAAGAGCTCTCGCAGGATTTGTGGAACCGGTGGTCGTCCTGCAATGTAACTTGGACGCCCGCCCCATGCCATCATCGGGCGGTCTTGGAGGTGCACGAAGGCCTGCATGGAGATGTTTGCCGGTGGCCAAATGGTGGTCACACCTGTCCAGTACCATGCAGAGACTCGCAGGACATGCCGGACATGCGACAGTGCGTAATAGGCAATGAGTCATGCCGAACTGCACACATCGAAGATCACTGGCGGGACCAGTTTGTCCCAAATCCGCTCACGCCGCGGGTGATGCATACATTCTACGAGCCAACTACAAATGACGACCGGGAGCATCCGAGGCGACAGACTTTGGCAAGCTGGGAATACCATTGGCGGCGAGCTGGCTGGCATACGCGAGTGCTGGGCCTCGACGATGCAAAGAAGTCTCCCTTCTACAAGCAACTCTTGGTACGGCTGAACAGGATCCCGCTAGGGCCAAATCCAGCTTACGAGAAGACGTGCTATTTGCGTTACTTGGCGATGGCGGAAGCTGGTGGTGGCTGGATGAGTGATTACGATACCCTGCCCATGCAGCTTCTGGCAACGAGTGGCTTGATGGACAAGGGGCGCTTTACTGTTCTGCAAGGGCACGTACCTGCTCTTATGTCCGGTAGCCAGGAGGAGTGGCGTCGCATTTCTGTCTTACTTACTGAGAGTGCAATACTGATGACGCGCCAGACGCCCATGCCACGACTGGTCTCGGACATGCACGCCATGGCAGGATTGGTCAACAAGTCAGGGCTCAAGAATAAATCTTTCGACGCCTTGACTTCATACAACTGGGTGGCAGATGCAAGCACCTATGTGCGACCAGATTCGGAGTGCAGCGACTTCCGCTCTTTCCATCTGGCGATCCACGTCTCTCACGCGTCCTTGACCGAAGGCCTTGGGCTGCCCATGGGGGAAGTGGAGGCCAGGCGTCCCAGAATCATGAAGGAGACTATGGAGCGCTTTTGGAGCTGCATCGGCTGACCAAAGGAAGACTCCGACGGAGAGCTTTGGAATTTTGAGCGTTTGGGGAGTGCTCTGCTGTAGTTCTAGTGATGGATTGATATTGAGTGTGAGGTCAGGCCTGATGAGAGATTTTGTAGAGCTCATCAGCTCATGGAAGGTTTTGGAGGCTTGATGCATTTGAGCCCTGGAGCCAAACCCCAAGCTCTTCCAGCTTCCTTCAGCACGAAGCTTTCTCAGGTGTGCCAGCCTCAGATTTTGGCCCCCCCCCCCCCACGACGTTATGTTACGAGTAAGTTGATATGAACAGCCGGGAGTATGTAAATAGTAAATCAATCGGATGTTGACTTTGCGCTGAGTGGATGGGAGACAATTGATTTTTGTTGGGACCCATCCGTCCGGTAATCCTCCTTTTGCACTCGGAGTCTGTGAGAGCATGTACGTAGCCTACATCCCTGGACTTGCGCATTGTCAAAGGCCTCCCCTAACCACAAGCTAGCATGCCCTCTGGTATCGACATCGCGGCTTAAGTTTTCGGGCTTTGGCATGATGGGGTTATGGATCGGAATACCCATGGAACGAGCCGGTCATGCAGGGATGCCAGGAAGCAGCGTTGGTAATGTCGAAGCTAGAGTAATTGCTAATTGTTCCTTGGTTTCATGTTTTAGTCATAGTATAATACACCTCAAAGCATTGTTCTAATGATTCAGGTCCCTATATGTTATCCCTCACACGAACGGTTGGACACTTCGACGCTTGTGTGGAGCCTTGCCTGCCTGGTGCGACCGTGAGAGTCGAAACCCCCCGAACCCCTAAATTCGGGGTGTGAGTGCTGCAACCCCAAATTTGAAACCCTAAAGTTTGGCCCTAAAGCAAAGAGCTGGCCGAGCAGGTGGGTGTGGAGCGTCGGCATGAAGGCACATGGCTGCAGCTGTGGATCATGATCAGTAGTTTCGCTATACCCATAGGCTCCATAGTAGCTCCTTTTTGTGGTTCATACTTGGGATCCTATAAGGTAATCCCCAAAAGGAACTACTATGGAGCCTATGGGTAGTGACTACAGGTTAGTACAGTCACTCTATAGCTAACTATAGTTTGCTATAGTTTTATTGTTTACTATGGTCTGCTAGAGTCTACGACCGTTTACAGGCATACTCGATCACGCGCAGGACAACCACAAGTACATGCGCACTGTAATCCTCAGTCAGGGCCAGTTGTACCATTCAGCCATCAAGCCTTGTGCGCACGTTCCAGCAAAACTGCGCTTGCTTTCCATGGCTCCCTGCGGCTCAGCAGGGTATGGGAATGTGCCGCCAGTCCCTTCAGCCCCTTTCCGAAACCTCCGAAGTCCTCCACTGCAAGTACCCGTAAACCCTCGTGCGCGTCTGAAGGCCCAGGGCGGTCTTTCCAGCTTCGCACGGAGCATTTCGACATCTGCCGCCGGAGATATGAGGTCAGCGGCCTGTTGCTGGAAGATCGATATTTACGGGTACTACTTTGTTCTTGTGATGGCGGACCATCGCGATTGGCTTTTCGTTACAATGATGCCATCGCATCCATCATATGACTGCGGCTTCCAATAGCATGATAGGACGGTGCCCAGCCATAGGTTTTCAGACTTAATTTTAGTCAGTGGGAGTTTCAGGTGGAAAATGAACCCGAGTAAAGAACAGTGGGACTCTTCCGCAAAGAACCCCTAATGAGTTCGGAACACCGATTTAGTGGCTCCAAATAGCCCAAGAAACCGCACGTGGTGCCTTGCGTAAGGCGAGAGTAAAACCCTACACCCCAACACCGTCAACCCAGTCCGTGGGAGGGATGAAACAGGATACCCCAGCACTTAGAAGAATTAAGCTAGATCCAGAACCCTTCCACGCCCCTAGGCCTAAAACCGAGAACGGAGCCCTGAGCAAACAGCAAGCCTTAAAAGGGTTTGTCAAAGTGCTGCCGCCGAGCTCACGCCCGACATCTCCCGGGAGCAGCGCGAGGACCACGTCCAGGCACTCTCATGGGGTTTTAGTTTTTTCGAAAGGAAGTTCTAATTTCTATAAAGGTGACATGGGAGTTTGCAAAATGCGGCGTGCATTAGAGTAAGGTTGATCATAGAAACTTGAGGTTGGATACCTAATCGTCTTTTAAACTTTGTTTCTTTGAGTCAAGGTTCTTGGTGTCATCTCTGGAGCATACTCACATGAGAAGGTCGGAAGGTTTACTGCTTTTTTGGGGCGGCCCTATGCAAAGCTCACACGCCACCCGCTCGCCTTACTTTGCGCAAAAGTGGATTTGAGGAGCTTCTTGCACGTTGGCACCCCCCTAGCTTACCCAGGATTGCGGAAGGCTTGAACTCGGGGCATAGATAACTATATAGTCATTCAGTCCGTTTACTTTTCCTACATTCATCATGAAAACACAATATCCGCCACAAACCCTGCTCGGACTAATAAGGCCCTACAATAGGGTTTATGGGAGGGCCAGGTTCGAAGCAACAATCACATGGGGTTGACAACTGAAGGGTTTAGGCTTTCGTCCGCTGTGATCCATAACTTTTCATGTGAACTCTTGTGTTAAGGCGCTGGCCGGCTAACTGAGTCCGTGCTGAAAAATCTTAGAGGAGTCCTTGTCCTTGGCCTGGAAGTAAGTATTACGAGATCGGGCCTTGCTCGAATCTGTCAGGGATTCTCTGGCTGCAGCTTTGCGCCAGCGAGGTGGCAGGCATGCTGTCGGTTCGTTCAGGGCTTTGAAATGTTGATGTAACCACAAGATCTGCAGGCTTTAGGACGTTGATACGAGCATGTCTGATCTGAGGGTTGTGATGTTCATACACTCCGTGCAGTCGAGTGACTAGCTTAAGCAAAGCAGCCTCAATTCATGCATGAGCCACCAAGCCCACAACCAAATTGAACCTGCAGGTATTGCAGGCAGGTACCTTGCGAAATTGCACCTTTCTGGCACCTTCTCAGCACCATGCCACCACAATGTTTTGAGTCTGCTTAATTGGTGTCAGCCTTTTTCTGCTTCGGGGCCTCTCGGATTGAAGCTGGTGAGGGGGATGCTTGTGAGCTGAATTGGCTCAAGATGCCGTGAGACTGCACAGCTGGAGCTGAAGCTGGATATTCAGGATTCGCAAGTAGGCCCAACCGGAAAGGCCAGCACTTCCACCGTCCCTCCTAACTTCGTGAGTCTCAAATCTAAGAAGTTCCAGGGCTCGAGCTCCTTCATCTCGATGCGCCATCATGCCCGCTGCCGTCTGATTCCATCCCACACGGAGTGTCACGATGTCTGCCTATCTACGGGCATTGGCTGCCCTCGCGCCCTGGCAAGGTCCACAAAAGGGGCTTGAATGATCACAAGTACAAATTTGAGGTGCTTGATTATGAATATCGAATAAAAACCGCCAAATCCCCATTCTATTGTGGTTAATTAAGCTCCTGTATGACTGCCAACCACTCGGCAAAATTTGCACGATCCTGAGGTTGTGCCCTGCAGTAAACACGAAACATGGCCAAGCCCTTGTCACAACCATGGTACTGAGATAAGGGACAGGCAACACTTCACGCATCATCACATGCAAATCCGAACTCTCCATAGCAAACCGCTCGTAGCCCTTTTTTGGCCAACAGGTTGCATATTCGCATCCCCCACCCTGAGCCTCCCCCCAAGCCCCAAACAGAAGAGTTGAGCAAAAGAAGATTTGGCGTCCCCGAGATTATAGTTATAATCCCCAAACCCTTAACCTCAACACCGAGCCCTATAATCCCTAAGAGAGCCTGATTCCTGCTGAGGAGAGCTGGTCGCTCGAAGGACACGACTCCGTTTCCGGCTCATGTATTTAGTGATTGCCAATACTATGTTCATTGTTATGCCTATCATATCTTGTTGTCATTGCTGAAGAAGGAAACGTCTCATGGGTGCAGCCCCTGCATTCACGGCTTCTGGTCCGGATCCGAGAAAATTCTAGCTCGATGATGATTTTGGAAGGCATCGTTTCGCACTCTGCCTTCAATTGCCCATTGTATTCATGTCTATGCTTTTTGATACCTTATAGCCTACAACTATGGGCCATGACGAGGTGTGTGCGGGACCTGCCAGGCTGGTCGTGACCCCAAGCCCTACACTCCCAACAGGCCAGAAACCGTACTTTGCGGCACGATTCGACGTTGCATGTTGAAGATGTTAAGGTTGATGCCCCCAAAGAACTATTAAAATTATTGCGCCATGCATATGAAGCCCTTAGCAGAGAACCTCAGTGTGTTACCAGAAGCCCTGACGTCAGGAGACCAAGTGGAACCCGAGTTCTTGGAAGCGTATGGACACTTGGACTGCCAGTGGAAGGGAATTCGGGTACTTGGTTGAAGTTGCTCAGGCTGTTGATGAATTTTAGGGTTTCGATTCAGTTCTCTAAGTATGCTGGGCTCGTTTAATGTATAACATATATGTATGTATACATATACATCTACATATACATATGTATATACATATGTACATAAACATACATACAAACACAGACAAACATCAGTTTAAATGGATAAAAATTACTTTGCATAAAATGTTTACAAACAGGTACATACACACGGATCAGTTTATTTGGTTGTTAAGTGCTTGTTTACTTCTTTACATGTTTATGTAGCTAGTTGTTTATTCATACTTGTACAAGGATACCTACAGCCTGCGCGTCAGGTATTGCTAATGTTGCCGCTGTTTGGATTTTGAAATCGTATCGAAAGCCCTCCGTCCCCGGACCTGCAGGCACCTAAAACGTCCAAAGCCCTATCACGTTCCAGGGCTTCAGAGGTTACCCGCCGTGATCTGCAAACCCTAAACCCCTAAAACCTAAACCCTATAAGCCCATGCGCAGCCTTGTCTGGGGCACGGAACCCTTCCCGAAAGCCTGAACCTGAACCCTAAAACCTTAGCAAGGAGAAGCAGCAAAGAGCTTACGTTGCGGCACCACAGCTCCGAGGCCTAGGATGTTTGCATCTCCCAGAGTTATTTTTGTGGTTGAGACTTAGGGTTTAGGGTTGAGGGGTTTAGGGATGCCAAGCGTTCGTCCTGGCGGAGTCGCAGCACGCCAGTCGCAAGAAGGGATATCTTGCAGGGCGTGTTTTGTTTGCTCAAGGCTTCGGTCGAAGGCCTTTGGGATTTGTGAAATTCGTGAAAGGATCAGGATCCTCGACATTGGAGCTGGTGGGGGCTTCTCAGAAGAAGATGGGCTGTACAAAGAGGTTTTTGGATGTATCTAAGACTGCAGGAGGCTCACAGTACATGCAAGCCTCCTCCGCAGCCCACTTCATTTCTTCAAAGTGACTTTCTGTCTCGGCTTTCTTTTCGCCACCTTCAGGATCATGGGTACGGAACTCTGTAATTTCAATTCAGCAAGGTGTCGAGACCCCTAAGCCCTAAATTTGAAACATCTCGAAACCCCGCACCTTATCAAATCACCGAATTTTGTGCATCCGGGCCTATTGCGACTGCCGGATACCCCTGAAGTAGCGTCTGTGCGGAAGCATGTCAACGCACCATGATGAGAAAGTCTTGCAACAGTCGCATGACTCGACAACAGCAGCTCGAGCGTCGAAAACTGAAAGGTGCTCATTGAAAGTGGCACAGCAAGTCTGCTGTCAATGCCTTTGGAACGTGCTGGATCGTTGATGCAGCAGGAGGTTTTTGTACTCCTAGGTGTCGCATTCCTTTTGGTACGTCAACAATGCATGAAGCTTCGGTCAGGCTGCGCACCGAAGTCTAAGCACCCAATCCTAAACCCCAAGGAGGAGACCTCCGCTACATCCGCCGGGCCCTGGATGCAGCAGAGCTGTCGCTGACGATGGTGGAGGAAGATGCATGAGACACACGTATTGCGTTTCGGGCTTATGGTTTTTGTTTTGGGTTCCGGGTTGAGGTGGCTCGCTTTAAGAATAGCGCCATAGAGCCCAAAGACCGCCTTCACAGTAGCAAACTGTGAAGGCTTCACATCGGCTTGTGAATCCTTGACAAGAGTTGTCTAAAACTTGTCTGTGAAACAAAAAACCCGAAGACAGCGAACCCGCTTGGAGGTGTGAAGTTTGCACTTCGAAGAACATGCAGAAATCCTCGCCAGAACTACCAGCATCGGATATGGGGAAGCTTGATTGCCAGATGTTCATGACAACCCGAAACGCCATACTCTGAACTTCAAACACCTGCGCAGCCAATTGGTGCTCTGCTGCAGGTGGTCGCAGTCGAACCCAACCAGTCACTTGTCGCAGGATTGGGGCTTCAATACTTGAAATAGAGTTTTATGTGTTTTCTTTTTTCAATAAGTTTAATGGGTTCTTTGTTGCGGCCTTCATGACCTAGTCTCTAGATCGGGGTTTAGGGGTTGTATATGTGTGTATGTACGTATATGTATATATATATATGCATACCATGTCAGTATGGGGCTATAAGATTCTATAAGGGGATACTATCTTCGGTTGCGCAGGTTCTCTTGGCAGGCAGGCCTGTCAATCTCTCAGCGATCTCTCTTCTGGCAACGTTTCCAGAGTTCCAAAGGCCCGGCACCAATTGCACCTAAGCCTCACGCAGTATGTGTACTCGACTCCCAGCGCTCACATGTCCTCCGACAGAAGATGACCTTCATGAGTCCACACGTACAGTAGGGGTCCTGCATCCCAAGCGAATCAACTCCAAAACAAAGCCTAGACTTAGGTGCGCTTGGCCCCACCTGGCGCAGGAGCAGAAGCGATGGCTGTCGGATGTTGCCGATTTCCGGTTTCTGCCTGACATGTCGAAATTATGTTCGGAAGCATCTTTGCCTGCGATCTGGATACCTTGTTTCTTCGTGTATTTTGGGCATTGTTGCAGCCACAGCCACTGCCGTAAGCTGATGTTAGTTCAGAGCGCAGTTGCTGCGTTTTATTATTCGAACCCAGTCCCAACCACATGCTTAGCAGCCATTTTAAAATTTACTAGCGCACCTCAATGGTTGCATCACTTTACGTCCTGGGAGAACCGTTTGTAACCCGCGTCACATCAAGAAACCATCTTTCCTGTCCATCATCTTTGCGTGCCAAACACTGGGAGCATCCAACCATGAAGCTTCAGCACAGTCAACCTGAACCCCAGCCCATCTTTTGCTGCCTGCTTCCGATCAGAAGACTATACGTTGAATCTGCCCCGAAGTCCTAGTCCAATTATAGAGGCCGCCATACAACCCGGCATAGTACCCTTAGACACCCAGTAAAGGAAGCCTTATAGTGCCCTTGTAAGACGTTCAAAAACCCTGAAGGGCTTGAAGGGAACCCTTACAGGTGGATGGCTTCGACTTGGCCGTGCTCCAGCATGTTCTCTGCTGCGCACAGCAGCCGAGGGATTTGCTGGAAGAAGTCCGCGCAGCCCTGAAGCCAGGCGAGTTGGACGAAATCAGACATGTATGTATGTCTCTCTCTCTCTCTCTCTCTACATATATATATACATACATACATTTTATGTATATATAAATATACATAAATCAAAAAATAAAAAGCATCAGTATGTAAACAACATTATGTGTATGTACATGTATTTGTATGCATGCGTTTATATATATATACATACAATTACATACATATATCTGTATATGTGTATCTTCTCCTTGTTGCTGTAACATGTGTAACTGGTATGATCAGCCGCGCACTTATCCCTGATCCCGTTTAGAATGCGAGACGATGCTGATTGGCTTATTGTTGCAGGTGGTCAGCTGGTTTTCGTTGAGCATGTCTTGGCCGACCGTGCCAAAATGCCCTATCTCCTGGCAGCTCAAGTCGCCTTTCGCCCTGTGCAGCTGGCCTTATGCAACGGCTGCCGGTCGGAAAAGTGCCTTTCACGTTTCGGCGCAGCTGACACGGTGATGCTAGCCACTGGCTTGGGGTACTAGCGACAACGATGCAACGAAGACCCGAGACAGACCGACAACATAGGCGCATTGGAAGTCCCGAAAACTGATGATAACTTGAAACGTCTTTTGCGGGAGCTAACCTCAATCAAGCCCTGGAGACTTTGCTTCGTGGCACCAAGTCCAAGATGTGCAATGTCGAGAAGCCATGAGAAGCCCAAAGCCCAGGCTGCGATCCGTGCCGCGACAGCGAGCGGCTTTTTGAAAGCCAAGTCTTCGAGGTTCCTTTGAGGATGTTTTGGGCTTCGCGTGTCGTGTTTGGGGTTGTTACGTTTGGGTTTAAGCTTGAGGATTCTAGGTCTAGGTTTCCGGACGTGATGATGCGGAGCTCAGGGTTTGAAGTTGAGTGACGGAGCATTGGCTCTACATTTCGAGCTTTGCCGACTGGCTTCAATGCGGCTTCAAGACGGGCTTCTAGCTTAAGGGTTTCAGGTTTAGGTTGGTGCCTGTCACCTGATGCGGTGGGTTTTTGTCAGAGGGCACATGTAAAGACTCTGCATTGCTTCTTCTACTCGTGTTCCAGACCGTCTCCAGGCACTGGACAGACTGCACCGTCCCGAACACCGAACCAAGCTTGCTAACATTCCATAGACGAAACCTTCTATTCTCACCTGTTTACGCCTGCATCTGAGGAGGTGAAGCTGAAGCGCTTCAGCTTGCCGGTGCTCGGAGTTCCTATACCGCACATCAAAGGCGTCGCCTTGAAAAGTGAAGCTGACCTCACCAAGACATGGCGTGGGCCGTTGACTGTCGAAGAGTTTCTTTGAAGTCGACGGTAACATGGCCTGAAACTCCTCTGCCTGATCTGCGGAGCCTGGATGTCAGCTGCAGCTGTCTTCAACCAGATGATCGCCAAGCCCAGTGCAGCTTCCAGCTGCCCGCGCGCAGCCGAAGTTGCGGCCAGCGGTCGCCCAGCTTGCATGAGCAGACAAGAGCTCGCTCTCAGTCTGACAAAAACGCATGGCTAGCGGCATGTGACTGCTGAAAAAATCATCATAAGTGCAAAGGCATGTCTGGGTGTGCTTGACAGGTGTAGCCCTCCAGCGGCAATGATGCCTGCCACGCACTCGGGGTCCGCCAAAGTGGTTCATGGACTTGCAAGATAGTGTTTACGGAGTATAACCGCCGCATGTATCAGCCCGAAACCGTAAATCCTCAGTGTGAGGTAAACAAGCCCGATATCCTGCATAGGGAAAAGAGCTGTTGTTGAAATCTCAGCCCCATGGCGCAAGCCACCAAGTCCTAGCATTGAAGCAAGTAATTAGCCTTTAACCTTGCTACAATCTCTACCATAATCCCCATAAGCCACAAACATTAACCTTTCGTTCCCCTCGAAAACTATACAGCCGAACATCCGCTACCGGTGCTGATGCATTGCACGCGCATTGCTGCTAGGGTTGCGTTACTTCGGTTTTGTTTCTTGCCGGATTCAATATCCTGCACTGATAGGCTTGGTGCCCTAGTCCGACATTGGATCTAGCTAGGCATGCATCCTACAGTAAAGTGGAGGTTGCAAAGGCTCATAGACATCAGTCCCTGCAACCTCATCATGCACATATGTGTATATACACTGTCATATGTATATACATATATGTACATGTATAAGCAAATTTATTTCATTTCCTAATGTATTTGTTTGTCGATGTTTATATCTGACTAATAAAGGAGAGAGAGAGAGAGAGAGAGAAACAAAAACACAAAACGAACAACAAAAAAACATCATGCATGTGTGACGTTGGGAGCATACGACTACTCCATCATTCGTTATCGTATACTTTAGGGCATCAGCCGTCGGAGTAGTCTCTGCTCGTATTTCACTCCCCCGGCCGATCAATACGATCGGGTGCGCAAATCTGCCCGGGGAAGTTGACCCGTCCCCATGCCCGGGAGAGAGAGAGAGAGAGAGAGAGAGAGAGAGAGTGTGTGTGTGTGTGTTTGTGTGTTGAAGCCGTCGCGTGCGATGTGCATGCAACTTCTGTCCCTCAACGGTGCGCACTTGCGCAACGGTGGGGAGGCAACTATAGCCCTGGCAAAAGAAGGAGCGAAACGCGAGCGAGAGCGAGGTGATGCACACTAATCTCCCAGTGCGCGACGCCGCGCAGGGGGGCGGCACTCGCTAACGCCGACGGTGCTGAAGAAGCCAGAGCGAGAGCGGAGGGCGGGTGAGAGAGAGAGAGAGAGATAGTCGTCGATATAATGATTGCTTCTTGCAAGAATATGGTCCCGGTCAACATAGTCTAGTCATGGTATCTGGTCTTTCAACTGTCCAGACACCTGAAGCCCAAGCAGTGAAGCAATCTGCCAACCTCGAAGGGTCTCAAGCCGGTACAGATAGATTCAATACGTAGGCAGTTCGTCACCAAACAACATGGGCATGGCGACAGCGCCGGCAATTGGAGCGGTTCGGCTATGAAGAGCGGTGATGAACACAGGATGAGCATCATCATATTGCCAAGGATGGTCATGATGATGATGAGGATGATGATGATGATAATAGCAGTACCAACATCGCTCATTCGCAAGGAGGAAGCCGAAATTGCCCCCAAACCCGAAACCCGGAGCTTTTCTGACTCTGTCACCTTGTCTTGCGGAGTCAAGAGCATAAACCCCTAAGCCCTTGGGAGACTTGTGGGAGTCGACAACCCTGGACTAAGCGTTTATCAAGAACCCCATCAAAAACCCACAAAAATGGAAGCCCACGAACCGAAGAAGCGGAACCCTAAGATCATGAGGCTCCTGAGCCCTCTCCGACAAACAGAGATCAATCGCCGGTGGCGGAGCGCTCCGGCCAGGGCCCCTGGCTTGCCTTCTGCACGCCGGCGGGGGCTTTGAGAGTTGCTTTAAGGGTTCCATGAGCGAGCATTCAATAAAAAGAGAATGTAAGGGTCCCATAAGGGCTTTGCAAGAGGTCTCTTCAGGGTTCCCTCCCCAACGAGGTTTTCGGGTTTAGTGATTTGGTCTTAAGGCTTTCTAGAGACTTTTTTTTGTGAGGGACCCCGACTCGGATAGACAGTTTCAATGCATTTCTTTAATTTGTGGGAATTCAAGTCTCGGCTGTAGGGTTTAGAACTCAGTGCCAGAGAATCGCAGGTTTGGGCGCAAGAATTCCGAAAGGGTTCAGTTATGCATGTACAGGTCAGGTTGAGGTTTATGTGCACTGTGCTCCCGGATATAAGATTCCCGGCTCTGCCACTTTGTTTGGGTTTCTTCCAGACCGCAGAATTTTCGGGCAGTTGAACAACATCGGGTCACGGAATCAGGAAACTAGTTGCAGCGGATCATCGAGCCGCTGGACAAACAGCCATAACTGCGATCATCCACTTCAGGGCTTTCAGGGGAGCAGGGTTGCAAGCATTGGGTTTCTGTAGCATCACCACCTAAATGAAGGAAGCTGCTGTGGTGGATGCAGCCTTGCACTTGCCTCGACGACCATGGTGCTTTTGATCGCTGCAGCACACTCAGACTTGTGTACTTAGCCTACAGTCGCGGGTTCAGGGTTTGGGATCGTCTAAACCGCCTCATGTCGTAAATGCTGACATGGTCTACTGGCCAGCTAGCATAGGACAATTGTTGCTACTATCTCGACTCGCCAGTGATCATCAGACATACGGCTAAGGCAGCGACTGTTTCTGTGTTGCTCTTAAAGCAGCTACCAATATTTTTTCGGCTGGCATAGTTGCAGCTACACGCTCATTGGCGCACGCTTGTTAGGGTCTTTTCCACGTAGCAGCCGTAGCCAAGGTCGAATGACGAGGAAAACTTTTAAAAGCAGTTAGGGCACGAGGGTAGGAGTTGGTAATCGCCAGCAAGGCGGTGGCGGTGATGGGGTAGGGCAGCAGTCGTTTAACGCACTAGCATCTACGGCCTCCTACACGATCGCCTGTGCTGTGACCCGTAGCCGTCGGGCCACAAGTAAGCTTGCAAAGCTTGGAGTCTCGGGAGTTTGACACCTCTGGCAGAAAGATCTTCTCGATCAGCGTCATGACGAAAGAGCTGGAAGTGTCGAAGCAGGCATCGCAGCTCGGAGCTCGCATGTCCCGACGCAAGACTGACGGCGACTCACGAATGCTGGACATCGGAGAGTTTCCGGTCTGCTGCACTTCTTCGGAGACAGGCAAGATCGTTCGCCGCCGGCGACAAGCCAAAGGAGGGACTCTCCATCAGTACATGACAGCCCGCCGACCGTCACAGCCGGAGTGTTTGCCCCAGATTCCAAGTCCGAGGGTTGAGAAGGAACCTTTGCAGAGGCACACCAGTCTGCCGGCGATCGTGGATGTGAAGACCGAAGCATTGTTGCTGTCCCGCCAACTCCACCTGGATTTTCATGAAGTGAAGCACGCCGTGCAAGAGTTGCGGAAAGAACATGCAGAACTTGCTAACGGAGGCTCTTCGGAAATGCCCCTGATGTGTCCAGAACAAGGGTTTCCATAGCGATTTTCAGTTCCTGCGTGCTACAGCGCGGCATGTGTAAGAACACAGCTGCAACTGCAAGAGAAAGCTGTTGCCAAGAACATCGTTTCCTGTCCCAGGTCTGACGCAAACACACTACAAAAAGTGTCCGGAATCAAAAGCTACAGCCCGAAGCTTCTCTTGAGCCGGTCTCCAGGGCATTCACCGAGCAATCACAATCCCGAAGCGTCCGCCCCAAGTTCTGAAGGCATGGAGCTTGCAACTTTTCGAGACTGCGTACTTCGAGCCTTCAGCGTCAAAGCCATCAACGATCGACTCCTCCAGGATGCATACCGCCAATGCAAGGCTGGGCACTGAGTGATTGTGCTGCTAAAAAATGCAAGGCTAGGCTTCGGGCCTTCATGGCCCTAGGCTTCGAGTTTACAGTTTACAGGGTTTAGTTTAAGGCTTAGGGCTTCGGGTTTAGGGGTTTAAGGTTCATGTTTCCTGTGACGTAGAAGCCTCAGGATTGCACCACGGCACTGTGGAAGAGAGCGGCAGAGAGAGAGAGAGAGAGAGATGCCCTGATGAAGAAGAGAGAGATTAATACTATTCCTCCGGGCTTCTTTGTTCTAATTCTAAGTTTAGTTAATGAGGCCATACTATACCATACCATACCATACTTTACGTCATCCCCAAAAAGCATGTTATACTTATTCAGTCCCTTAAATATTCGAAGGTTTCCTGTTTTGGGAGGCTCGGGGGCTGCGTTTGGGGCGTTGGGCTCCGAGCTCTCTTCGGGTTCCTTGCGTTTAGGCCCAAAGAGCCCGATGCCCGATACCCCCTTTTTCAGGGTTTAGGGTCTAGGGCCCGATACCCCTTGAATTTATGGGGTAGGGTTTAGGGCTCATAGGGTTTAGGGTATTTTTTCTCACCATGCTCAAAACTAAGCATGCAAGGTCGACGGAGCCCCGAAGCATCAAAAGCTAATCTCCGTATGTTCAAGGTATGTTCCTTACCTACGGTGTTGTGGGCTCTTTTGTTGAAGGGATGCTTCTGGCCAGGCTCCGAGTGCCAGAACTTTTTCAGGGACTCAAAAGTTTACGAATCAGTTTCATAAGGTTCAGGGCTTAAGGCTTACAGGGTTTAGAGGTTTCTTTGGACATCACTATTCGATGTGTTTGCCTTTTCTGTGTCTTCCAGAGCTCTGTAATTGCTCGTGTGCTTTCCTCTCGGATTTGGTTCCCATTGGAGCCAACCGTTTTTTCTGTAAACTCATAGGAGAAAGCATTCGACTCTTGCTCGATGCTGGATTCACAACCCCATTCCAGAAGCATTTGGTGTTTCCTGCATACATTGAGTCCCGCTTTTTTTGCCACTGAGGATAACGATGGATCACGGAGGAGTCTAGATCCCCCTTGCATGCTTGCTGGACAACTTGTTTTCGTTTTTGTATGGTTGCTGATGCTGTGGTTGTTGGCTAAAGACGGCTAAACATGGTGACTTGATTCAGGGCAGCTTTCGGTGAGCCTTGCTGCATTTTGTGATGCGTTCAGGGGTTTCTGTAGCGGAGAGAATTTCTGGTAGGACTACAACTTGCAGCGATGACAGGCAGCAGATGGACCAGTGAGCCCCAAGCGGTTCTTGGCCTGGTATCGGGACCACATCTTCATCTTCATGCATGACCAGGAGACTCTTGTTCCAGGCATTAGGCTTCTGTAGATGTACGTAGGACTTCGCAAGCGGAGTCCTTATAGTAGCTTTGCACACGACGGTTTCTGACACCTCGGCTCTTGAAGACAGGAGAATGACCCCGCAAAGGAAAGTGCAGATGCTTTGACTCTCGAGCTTGCCAAGAAACACGATTGCTCTTGCATCGAGCTTGACAAGGTCAAGCTGCAGTTCGACCACTTTGATACCGACAAGTCAGGCCTGATTGAGTACAATGAGTTTGAGTCGATGATGTACACGCTCCTACATTGCGCCAACAAGTCAGACCTCCCACCGAATCGCATTGAACGCTTCTGGCATGAGGTGCGGCATGGTTTATATGTGCTGTCTGGAGAGTGTTGTAGAGCTCGTTACGTATATTGGTGAGCGCATATTTGGAGATATTCCGCGAAATTTGATTAGTCACGAAAGAACCTATCTTCAGGTGGACTTGGATGGCAATGGATCGGTGGACTTCACGGAGTTTACGGAGTGGTATCTCAAGTACTTCGCCCTGGCCCAGGAGCATGGTCCCATTGAGGCATTCTATGCTTCTTTCATGCCAAGCGTTCAACGGACCAAAAGCTTGGAGTCCAGAAACTCGATGGCAAGCCCTAGGGAAGTGAAGGACGATGCTTTCACGGTTCTGCGCCCGCTGGCACAGCCCAAGAAGCTCGAGCCCCTTCGATGCCGAGAGGAGGTCCGCGTCTCTCCGAAATCCATGAGGCGTCGTATGACCACCGGGTCCTGCATCGACAACTCACTCTGTTGAAGCGTGTGTGTGTGACGGTGAGCAAGAAGGCATCTGCCGCCGATGGCCCGCTAAACAGCCATGCGCAATGTTTGGCTGGCCCAGCATTATCACATCATCGCATATGTTTCCGTTTAAGTTTGAAGCCCTCTGCCAAGCACGCCTTTTCAACGTTGTAGCTTGCCTCCAGAGCGGCGTGAAGAGTGCAGCACACCCCTGGGTGCTTCAGTAGCAGGACACAGCTGGAGTGCTGCAGCTTCGCTACCATGGCTCAAGCCATGATGGGACGTAGTGTAATGTTAGTCCGTTTTGTTTGTTCGTGGCCGTACATGCCGTCTTGCAATTGCAAGAGGTTCCCTACCCATGCTAGGGACGGAATGGCAACGGCAGCGCAACTTTTACTGCGAACAGTTTTGAGTCTAGGCGGCGCTCCTGTGCTAAAAGCACTGCCCGCTGATCTGTACAGACCTAGCCTGCAGTTCTGGCTATCCACTGCGTCACTAAGATTTCCACGGTGTTTGGCCTCATGCATTTCCTCGGCTAGAAGGCTGGAGAAAATTGAGCAGCGCTGATTGTCCCAAGCAGCGGTTGAGGGCATAGGGCTTACCATCGAGCTCACAGCGGCCAACCCTAGACCCGACTCGTTCTCCTCGCCAGGATTGTCCTAGTTGTGAGTGCTGAAACCCTAAACCCTAGATTCTAAGCCGTTGTCAAGTTACCACAAGACTCCGGAAAGTCAGCGGCTGCAGTTCTTTTCGACACGAGATGTGGAACTCCGCGAATCCGAGTGCTGGAGACTGTGCTTCCCATGATCCAGCTTTTTGCGAGTATTCTATTGTTGTTACTATGTGTTATAGCGATTTTTTCATATCATCATTATCCATATCAGTCTGTTTATTATTTTGAGTAGTCTTATTATTAGTATTGTCAGTTTTGTTATTGTTGTTGTTATGATTTGTATCCTTATGATGATGCTTATATTCATAGTATTATGTCCATGCCATGTCCCAGGTCTTGGGGCCATTTTTCCAGCCATCTCCATCGGAGGCCGGGCCACGTGAAACTTTGTAGCTTGCTAGTTTGAGTTGACATGACTACAATAGGCTAGGTTGCCCAGCAGGACCTTGTTGCCCTTTTTTCTTTTTGGGCTCCCTTATTAAAACCAAATAGTAGGAAAAAGGGCACCCTTTTTGAGATGAGCTTGGGCGAGCATCTTTCGGTTTTAGTCGAGGACCTTGATGGTTGCTATAGTCGTGATATTGTTTCTGTGGTGTCTTCGTTGCACAAACCGCTTCCCAAAACGTCGGCGCCTCCTTGGTGGTCCGTCTGTTCTCAGATCTGTCATGCCGCCGACGGTAGATACAAAAGCTTGGACGATAAGATTTTCGTCCGTGCGGGCGGGGGTTTGGAGGCCTAGCCTTTGCTGCAGGCTTCTGAGGGATCCCTGAAGATGTTCACCTTCAGCATTCTCTTCATCGCCTTCCTCTTCTACAGGCCTGGAACTGAAACTTTGGGGGTTCGGTTTTGGTGCCCAGAGTTTTGGCTTTGGGGTTTAGGATTTAGGGTTTTGGGGGTTTAGGCTTTGGAGTTTCGGCTTTAGGAATTTAGGGTCCAGGGTTTATTCCAGAAATGACGACACCTTGAACCTCTGCCAGAAGTCGTGACTCTCAACCCATTAAACCCTCAACACTAAAACACTAAACTCTAAACCCTAGGGCCTGTTGAACTGCCTTGATTGATGAAGTGTCGCACAGTGACAGTGAGAGAGCATTCAGTCTGTGCCATTCCATATAGTTTGTCAGTCAGCAGACAGCCGCGCTCGGCTTCCCGGGTCGAGCGAGACGGGAAAGGGGCAGTTTAAAACGCGGAACGAAGCTTAAACTCCTATAAACCCGTGACTCAAGTCTCGACCGAGGACCTGCGCAAAGCGCCCCGGCAAAGAAGAGGAGGAAGAGGTTTGCGCGCATTGCGCACAAGGGGGGGGGGCAGAGGGTCGTTGCCAGTTGCGTGCTGTTACTGACGGGGTAACTATGCAGTCCGGGTGGCAGGCCACCATTATTGCAAAAATCCTGAAAGCCCGATTCCTGAACCCTAGAAGCCTAAACCGGGACCCTGCATCCTAGGTCCTAAATAAACCCCTGGGCCTTGAGTCTTGAACCGTGCACCCTAGAATCCCCAGACAAAATGGCTGTACGGCTCAAGGGACTTGTCTGCAGCTGTTGTACGGTTTCAGACAGCAGACACTCCAACAGTGGTGAATGAAGAGCGGTGTTGCATCAAGCAGCATGGACCGACAACAACAGCTCTGAATAGGCTGCAGACGCAGAGTTGCCGTAGATCAAAAAGCCCATGCACCGCATGCGGCTTAATCGGGGTCACGAGCCAACCACCATACCTGCACCTCGAGAGCACGGCACTTCACTGGCGAGGTCGAGGTGCCGACGGACCACGCCAAGGAGCATGGCCTGGATTTCTTGCGTTGAATCCAAGATTCAAGAATAGTGTCGAACCGAGTCGTGCTTGAAGCTGGATCCGCGAAGTGGCTGGTCTCGCGATGCAGTCACGAGAACTGTGTTGCGGGTCGAGCTGGGCAGCAAGGGCAGC
>CAJNJA010039642.1:0-28103 GCA_905231915.1 Symbiodinium necroappetens | reverse complement strand
CCGCAGCGCCCGTGCGGCCCCCGGCCATCCAAATGGAGCCGCCAGAGGTCTCGGTCTCGCTCGGGTAGAGGAACCGTTCCACATTCTCTTGGTCCTTCATCGAAGCCTTGGTGCCCATCATGAAGCCGGAGTAGGGGCCCAAATAGATCTTCTCGGGGAAGAAGGGCTCGGACTCTGGGGGCTCCTCCTCACGGCCCGGGATGAGCCGGTGCAGCGTCGTGAAGCTCTTGAGCATGGGCGCCAGCTCGTTCACGAAGATCTCCCGCTTGAGGACCTGTGTGAGCACATGCTGGAACTTGGAAGAGTACTTGTGGTTAACGCTGTACTTCCGCTTCACCTTGAGGAATTGGTCAAACCAAATCAACCTGTCAGGGTACACACGCATCAGGACGAAGCCCCATCGGTAAATCCAGAAGACGTCTACAAGGTCCTTCAGAGTTTCTCTGATCTCTGTGTAGGCGCCTTCCATGTTGACACGCACTGTCTTTTTTTCGAGGAGGTTGTATTCCTCTCTCCACATCACCATGAGACTTGTCGCGGCCAAGAGGTAGTTCGCAATGCTTAGAGCCCTTTCCGAAATTTCCGGGTGTTCCTTGATGTCTCGCAGAGCCGTCTCGGCCTCAGCTCTGGCCTCTTTGATCTTGTAGAAGGGGGCTTCATAGTCTAAATACTTCTCCAGCCAGGTTTTCACTGCGGTCATATGCGAACTGATATTTACAGCGACGCCACCAATTGGGACGTTGCGTTGGGTCCACTGAAAGGTTGTTGCAACCAGACCTTCCTTTGGGTCACCGGAGCGCCAGGACCAGAAGTGAGAGAGAAGAGTGGGGATAAGTTTCATGCTGGAGGGATCTCGCGCCGCTCTGACTGCCAAAGCAACGAAGTGAGAAAGCCGATGCAGTGGCTCCTGCTTCTCCCACTTACCTTCCCACCTCTTCATGTAGTCCGAGCTGGCCCCACCTTGGTAGTGAAGATCTTCCTCCTCTTCCAGTTCCTCTTCCAGAGTGTCCGTTTCCTCTTCCAGAGTGTCCGTTCTTGTCGGCGGCCGAGCCAGCAAGCACTGGTCATCTGTGGCCTGAACCAAACCGCAGAGGCCGCAGAGAGCTAGTTGAAACGCAAGAATCATAGCAGGCTGGAGCTGAATGGAGGACAGCGAAACCCGAAACTTGAGCCAAAAGTACTCTATTTCCCAAATAAAATCTGCGTGCTTGTGTGTGAATCTCAGTCACAGCCTCCGGAAGGTCTAAGTTCCTAACCAGATTCTCAAGCGTAGCTGGAGAACACGAAATAATTTGAGTCTCCGCCAGCAACTACGAGACGGGATGCATTCTCGAGTTCTTTCCTAAACCCCCTAAACCCTAAACCGAAGGGCAGTGGCCTGTCTTTACAAAGTAGATGGCAGTCTGCATGTCGCCGGCCGTCACAACCCGAGCCTGCCCCAGAGGTGGAAAGCTGCAAGAATCGGCAACATCTCAACAGGTATTCTAGATTCTATAGGTTTAGGTCAGGTTTTTTTTGCAGGGTCAGGGATGTCAGGATGTGGGGCTTCGTTCGCCGCCTTGTCTTCGAAGACTTCTGAGAAGGTCGCCTGGGAGGTCTGCAACCCGGCAGCAGCGCGACAAACATGACAGGAGTACGAATGACAGCAAGAATATATCATGATCATCATAAGAAGAAGAAGAAGAGAATGCTCGCTTAAGATTAGAATAGTATAATCATTCTATCCGATTCTTGACGGTGCACCTCTGCCACGCAGGTCTTCTGCTTCTTGGTGAGGCCCTCGAAGATGCTCATGGAATCCAAAAACTTGAGGGTTTCGGCCTGGCAGGGTGGGTTAGGGCTCATAGGGTTTATAAGGGTTATGAGGGTTTCAGCACTCACACTCGGACAAGCCTTGGCGAGGGGTTCTGTACGTTATAGGGGTTTAAAGGGTTTAGACATTGGGGGGGTGCTCTTTCGACGTATCTTCTCTGTTGCGGAAATGCCGGCTTTGCTTCGTGTTTGGTGGCGTTCTGCTGGAGTCTCTCCTTGAAGGCAATGCCACTGGCCTGAGTAATAGCAATAGTAACAGTAATAGCAACAGTAATGGTAATGGTTATAGTAATGGTAGTGGTGATGGTAATAGCAGAACCGGCCAAGTTTCCCAAGGTTTTTTCATCTGCCGCCCTTTTTTCAGCCAAGAAGCGCCCCAGACCTCGCTATCCGCTGTGGCCTTGACGGTCGCCGTCCTCGTGTGGGGGAGAGTGCAAGATATCACACTTACACTGTGCCAGGATGCAGTGGTGGTTTCCTTGGACAGTTGTACAGCAGCGCCAGGCCACCGAAGGCACAGCCTGCGCAATGCAAGACAGTCTGACAGGGACTAGGGTGAGAAAAAGCAAGCTCAAAGAAGAGACTCACCTGCACCGATGGTGTTGCAGGTGATGCCCTTCACCTCATGGGAGCTTCTGTTGCACATCCGTTTGGCAGAAACAGAACACCGAACATCTTTTTTGCAGGCCCAGACACGCTTACTTCCATCGATCCTGTCTGCGTCACAAAGAACCTGGGGTCTTCGCCCAACCCAGGAATCCCATCTCACAGAATACTGCTGTCCGAGCCACGTTGTTCCAAGACGGCCCTCCTGGATAATGGACGTGCCCTTGTCGAACTTGAAAAACTGCAGGGTGGCAGGGCTGAAGAAGCTGCTACGACGAATAGGCGCGAGCTTGACAGGGCAAAACACCTTCACAGTGTTCAGAATGGACTCGGTCTCTGCGTCATCCAGCCTCGGCTAGTCTGCTTTCCCGGAACACTTCCCGCCCTTCCTGAACCATCCCCAGTCACAGCAATTCCCTTCTGCACTCTCCTGCTGTCTGCCAAGACCGGGTTCTGCCTCGCCTGTGCAGCGGCAGCAGCGTTGGTCTTGATGGTTGCAAAGGAATCGTTCCAAACGTCGCAACACCTCTGCAAGGCTGCACAACTTGTAGGCCAGATGTGTGCTCCTGTGTCTGACGCACGAAGCGAGCACACATGGCTTCACAATGAGAGCAGCGTGGGTGGCGCAGGGTGGTAAGGTGAAGTTCAGCAGATGGTCGAGTTCTACAAGACGAGTTTTTGGTAGGACCCTGGCAACAAGCCTTTTCCTCCTACCAGCTGGATACAATGAAACGAATGCCTTCCCGCTAACTACTGACTACTGAACGGCAGAAGCACACAAACAGGTACTGAGTCTGAGGCACTGAAGCTGCCACCGGCTTGTCCATCTCATGGGTCCTCGCATCCTCAGCATCGATGGCGTGCTGACCTTGCCAGAACTGCAAAGTCGGACGAGCTTTTGCTGAATTGAGGCAGCCTCTCCATAACTTCATCGGCACCTCCCCTCCAGCAGAGACGAGTACTTTCCCATGGCGACGGACGGTGTGGAACTTGCCAGGCCTTGGATTCCATCCCTCGGCGTCTCGAACGCGCTTCGTCCTGAGAAGTCCTGAGGAAATCATGCAAGCCCTGGATACGTCGGAGAGCACCAGGACTAAACTGGACCCCTCGGAACATGCAATCAGCAGGTCTGTTTTGTGTCTTGAAAGGCTTGGAAGCACAAAACTCCCTAACTACAGTACAAGTCTCTTTCTGCGGAGGACCTTCGACGGCGTGCACAGACAGCTCCAACGCGGATGCTGTGCACTTCGAAATAGTACATTCGCTATTCTGAGCAACGGGTGTGCGCATGAACTGGCAGAGGCCGAAGTTGTCGGAAGTGAATGCAGATGAGAGCTGTACGATTGCCCACTACTGCAGAGGTGCTGTGCAACTGCTTAAAGCCCAGCAGCAACACTCCAGGAAACAGCATGATAAGTTGGGAGCAACACGGCAACGAAGCCAAGGGTCAAGAAAAGCCCAAACTGTCCGATGACCCGCTCCTTCTGAAAAGGCCAGCGCCAGCTCAGCTTGTCACCAGAAAGATGACAAAGGGCCAAGGCCAAGAGCACTGGGCCAAAGGCCACGACGAAGCCTGTGAGCTGAGAAACGGCCTGATGGGCTGGGTGGGCCGTGGCCCAAGCAATCAAAGGCGCCATGGCAGCCCAGAAAAGTGTGTAAGTGCCATGGTACACGTCCTTCGGCATGCCCAGGTAAGACTCCGCGGCCCAAGTCTTGGTGTTGATGTTGTTATTCTCATCTCTGTACTGTCCCTTGTACTCCTTGGACTCTCCCAACTTCTCCCGGAAGGTGCCGCACCATTGGTCGATAAAGCCACTCATCGGAGAGCCGTAGTTGCACTCGAACTTGGCGTGATGGCAGTAGTGGTACTGATCCGACTGGAAATGATCCTCCCAGCCGCTGTGTCCGGCAGCTGGGGCAATTGCCAGGTGGAAGAAACACCAATAGAAAACAAACGGAGACAGCCCCGACAGATACAGGGCAGGGAAGAAGGCATTGGAGTAGTAGTACAAGTGCTCTATCGGGTGCATGGTGAGCCCTGAGAACGGTTCGGGATCTGCATTTCGGTGGTGCAAGCTGTGTACATACTTGTAGATCGCACGGATGTGGATGAAGCGATGCGCAATGTAGAAATGCAAATCCCGCCACAGTGGCATAACCATCACCCAGAAAACATTCAAGGACAGCAGGGCAGGACTAGAGAAGACTTCCCCAGCCGTGGCATAAGGCACCTTGCCGATGGCCCACAAACGAAGCATCAGGGCCTCCAAAAGTGTCCACTGCAGCACACCCAGCGACCTGGACACATGATTACGCGTGGAGGTCGGAAGGCAAGAAAGGACGTGGGCGAAAGGATGTCATGTACGTGAGAAAGGGGCATGAACCGATGACGTCCTATTGAGCCCATGACATGGGAAACGTTCATGCATTCTCAGAACACAATCTGCTTTACGTGAGTACCGTGCGACGATTGGGTATCCAAGCATACTGTCTCAACGGGAAGAATGCGGCAAAGGATCCAATAGTATAGGTTGTGCGCCATATTGCCCGCAGTAGGAAACTTCTCTGGGGAAAACTTCCTGCTGGACCAGTGGCTGATGTAAAGGCCGAAGTAGAAGAAGCCATAGTAGGCAAAAGCAACCGCAAAGTTCAAGAAAAGCCTTGGCAGAATCCAACTCCAGGACCAAGTTCTGGCCGCTGGAATGTCGTAAGGGGCCACGGCATAAATCACGAAAGCCAGGATGAACCAGACCAAGTTGGGAGAGTAGAAGAAGTACTTCAAGGTAACAATCTGCCTAATCGTGTTCTCCAAGCCCAACTGCTCAACCTGACTTGTGCAACCTGCCGCCTTCGAGGTATCCACCCAGGATTCCACGCCCCCAAAGATCTTGCCGCCTGGGACCGTCATGACGATGAGACACACAGGGAGCAGGATGACAACGGATGACACAGGAGGAAGGCATGCAGCATGACTCACATTCCCAGAAGCAATTGAGCAAGAGCTACTAGCCTGCCATTGGCGTGCCACTGACTGCCTACAGTAACAAGGACAGCAGCCATCATTACTTACCAGCAGCACTCAGATTAATCTAATTAAGCAAGCACAGTTGAAGTAGAGTTCAAGTCGGCAGTGCACGCGTGCCGTGAGTGTATGTGCCGGTTCGGCGGGAAGTGGGCCCATTGCAGGCGTCGGTGATATCTTGGATTCGGAAAAGAGGATTGAGTCATTGAGGCTAGTAGTCATGATTCTCTTCCAAGCCTTGCGTGCCTCGAGTCTTCCTCCTAAGCTGAACGGTCCTTAAGCATGAGACGAAAGAAAAGATCCACCTGGTAGTCCGCCCAGACGGGTCCAATCGAGCATAGCCACACGCGCGGATGGAGCAAGGGATCTATACTTTGATTATTTTCAAACACGTCTCTTGAGGAAGGACACGGCAGCCGAGCAAAGATATGTCTCTGCTCCAACACCAGAAGGTCAGCGAACATCCGCGTGGTGAACTTCTGCGGATGGCCTCTTCCAGTCGCCAACTTCACTTGCTCTTCGCCTTTAGGTCTTCGGATGTCCTGAGCGAAGGTCAGCAAGCGAACTTCCTGTTCAAGGGGGGGCAGATTTCGCAGAAAAAGTGTCTGCGCTCCGAACCGTAGCTCGTCACTGTCCAGCAGCGCGACCTTGCGCAAGGCCTGGCAAGCAAGGGACGTTCGTTTGCTCACGCAACTGTCCACACCGCAACAAGCAGAAGACTTGCACCTGACAAGGGAACAAATGCCGACGGGCCACCGAGGCTTGGGAGATGTTGGGAGCCTGCGATGACGCAACGAAGGACGGCCTTGTTGTGAACGCCCTGCCCCATCCTCGGCATTTCGTCTGCAGCCTGTCTCCTTTCCTGTCGTTCGGGCTCTGGCCTCGGCACTGCTCCTTGATTCTCCCATCTTGAGCCACAGATCTGCATGTTCGCCGTTGCCACCGGTCTCTCTTCTTTTGGGAAATGGGCGCGGCAGGTGTATGCGTTCGTGCATGCACGACGCGGGGGTACTTAGGATGTCGTTTGACCTCTCCCTCTGTGCAGGGGTCCCGGCCGAAGTGGACCTGGAACCGCCTCTCTCCCTCTGTGCCATATCTTGTCTACCTCTGTCTTGAGGCGCTACGTTCTGCAGAGAACTAGTGTCTGCCGTTGGCCTCACAGCTCGATCCATGAAGGTAAGGACCAGGGCGTCTCTTTCTGCAACAGCTTCTTTCAGCAGTGATTGAACGAGCATCCACTCACGCAGGAAGCATGAAAGCTGCATGCCGAAATAGTCGCCCCCGCATGACTGCTGCCCTACTCCGACTCTGTTTTTGCTTGTTGCTCGAGGTACATGCAGCTGTTGCACGAGACCGATATCTCCAACGACCTTGTGCCTCTTGCCACAAAGTCACATGGACTTCCATCGCAGGCTCTTCTCTGTGATTCGGGCAGCTGACATTCGGATGCGCGGGCCGAGCCCAAGACACCACAGCGTAGGCAGAGAGCGGAGCAGGTCTTTACAAGACCCTGGCATGTCTCCATGTCCTCGGCTCACCTCGCAGAACTGCGGCGGAACAGCTCGCCGCCCACAGCGTGGCAGGGCGCGCCCGCGGGTAGCTCGAACTTGGGGACTTCTCCTTCCGAATGTCAAGTCTCGCTCGCATCGACCGAGGCAGACCGTATGTTCGATCTGTCCGATGGTGAGTCCGGGCAGGTCAGCTCAATGACCTCCCATGCAAGGAGTCCAAACACATGGCATTCCCTTCTCAAATGCACCTGAACTATGTTGCATCATCTCTACATCACGTGACCTACTTGTACCTCTCGAAGGGCATTTCACTACAACGCCAAGGCGAACGGTCGTCATCGACTTAATCTTCGATCCCGGCCCCCGGCCTCTTCGTTTGTATTGCCCGGTCTCCAGATGATCCATCGCACGCACTGAATAAATGCACCGCAGTGCACGGGTGCAAAAGGCACCAAAGTAAAGACAAGGACGGCCACGGTTGCCAACACCAGCAGCACTTGCCCCTTCATACCCGTTCCAAACGCATGCCACATCTGAAAGACTGCCGCGCCTATTATCGAGCACACCAAGTAGTCGCGAGACACCGTGGAGACGCTGCTTGCATGATCCGTGGGCATGCGCACTCCGAAATCCGTCACGGCTTTGTTGAAGAGAAGCCTTGGTCCACAAGTGCAAAAAAAAAGCAAAAGAGAGTTCAAAACGGACGTCGAGAAGAGGGTGCAGTGCAGAAGGGGTGCGTGTTGACCGCGGCTGCAGTGGCAACGCAAAAGCTGACCAAAGGATTTAGTGGCCCCCAAAATATGGTTGTCTCCATATAGGTGGTCAGCAGGGCATGCTGCTGCACCGGCGAAAGGCAACCGCTGGTCGTGGGACCGATCTTAAGTAGCCTCAACTGACGGCTTCCATCCGAACGCTCGCCCGAGTCCAACTTCGACAGCTGCCATGCGATGAGCAGCAGGACCGGCAGAAGGCAGGTTCTGAGAAGAAGCTTCTTCATCAGCAGAGGGGCAAGACCTTCAATCATGGCCCTGCTGCAACGACCATTCTTCCACCAGGAAGGCTCCAGTTGACACATGTCAGCATCGGTGTTCATCATTTCTTCGTCCCAGATACCAAGGGTGAATATCTCGTGGCGTGGGCTCTGTGCATCACAAACACTCCAGAAAAATTTCCAACCAGCCAAGCAGTTCTCGTGCAGAACTAGAGTCGTTAGCAGAGACAGGAGCCAGGCGGAGCAAAGTCTCAAAATCATAAGCAAGCGATCGCGTCGGAGACCCGTGAGCGCCGAGAAGCATCTTGTCAAGGCACCTTGACTCACAGTCGGGTTCCAATCATATATCTATCGAGAAGCACAGCTCACAAGTTGCGAGCATTGCCGGCCGAGCACCTGCCAAAAGCATGTCAACAGCCACAATCAGGGCGGGAGCCGCCCGGTGGGCAATCTGCAGCGTCTGGTGGCTCAGCCCCGAAGTGTTGCCGGCAGGGAGAGCCTCTGACGTGAACTCGCAGTGACATGTTGGAGCTACACAGTGCTTGAATGTGAATGCAGCTTTCGGAGGCCTGAGAGACAGAAAAGAGGATTGAGGGCACGGACAGGCCAAGCACCACCACCTCCAGAACAGCACAGCCTATGAGCAGACAGAAGTCAGGTGAAGCAGAACCCCGGCCAGCCACAGCATCCAGAACATGATGAGCTTGCAGCCGCGGGGTCCAGATTCCAGAGGAGTTTTCAATCCTGACGGGGCTCCGCGCTTCATTCCTCTTCCTGCTGTTGGAAAATTCGGGGAGGCCTGCCGCGCGCTTGGAGGGCAGGGCAGCCACGGCGGCTGCAAAGAAGAGGGTCAGCAAACTCCAGGAGGTGCAGACCAGCAGAGTCTCCCAGGGCCTTATAGACAGTCAGACGGGACGCCACAAAAAAAGGACCGACAAGAGGAACCCCCACGCTGAGCTGATTCCAGCCAGGCCAGTGTGATGTAAAGCATTATTGCAAAGTGGACATGAGAAGCAAGAACTTCTTGCGAAAGAGTGCTTGGAGAGCTGCGAATCCCCTAGAAGCTCAAAAGAAAGGGTGACTAGAAGTCTGGGCAGGGCATGTGCAAGCGTGCCGTTTCATCGAAAAGATCTCCGGCCAAGGCACCCTTTCAGGTAGGCGGCAGTGGTACGAGATAGCGGCTGCCCACAGCTGTAGTAAGTCGCACCCCAAACATAGAGGGGAAACATCGCGAAGCATAGGATGGCAGACAAGGTCGTGAAGCGAAGGACGCCGAAGCAGGACTGGTACAGGGCATGCCAAAGCTCTATAGGGGATCAAAAGTGCGCCAACCCAATGACACCCCAAATCATGCCGTGAATCTCGGGTGACGGGGAAGGGAGCGAGCCTAATGTCTGAAGGTTTCTGCATCTCTCTGTCAATCTCTGTGCCTCGGACACAGCGGAGACCTGTGAGCTTTCATGAGCATAGCGGGCTGCTTGGAAGAGCGCCTTCCAGATACGACCTCGAGCGAAGACCAGGCCCAATAGAAGGAAGGCCATACCGAAGCCGATGAAGAGATTACTGGTGTGGGCCCGGTCAGAAAAGTAGAGGAACTCCTGCCGCTCTTCAATGTGGACCCAGGATGGTAAATCATGGCCATCTCCGACCATGTTCCCCATGACGACAAGTGCAAAGACACTTGCGGCCGCACTCGTCACCTTCTCTGGAAGACTGCAAGAGAGCGCGTTTCGGTGCAGCGTCAGCATGGGGTTCTGCAGTTGCAAGCTCGGATTCTCACACTCCTGGCAAGACCTGGGGCAGTTCTCGATCAGCAAGAAAAGCTCTTGTTGGGTCAAGCTGCTAGCTCCGCGAGATGCCAAAGCCTTGCAACCAGCCGAGGTCTCGTCCCTCCAGTCGTGACAGTCAAGACCCCGAAGCTCGAAGCGAGGATTGTCTAAACAGGGTTCCTTGAGACTCATCCCATCTGCGATGGATCCCGTGAGGCTGTTCCCATGCAGAGTCAAGATGGCAAGGTTCGGCAACTCGGAGAAGAAACGCTTCGGCAAGGGCCCCGAGATAGCATTGTTATGCAGCGTCAGGATAACCAGGCTCCGTGCCAAGGTGATTTCGGGAAGTACACCCACAAAGCCATTGTTGTGAAGCGACAACTGCTGAAGCCTGGGCATCTTCCACAGACACTCCGGAAGTCAACCCTGCAGCAAGTTGCGGCCGCAGGAGAACTGTAGCAGGCTCCGTGGCCGGCAGATGTCTTCTGAAAGCTCTCCGGAAAGTTGGTTTCCATCGACCTTGAGCTCCAGAAGCTTTGTGAGACCCGCCACTTCCGGAAACTTCCCCGAAAAGCGATTCTCTCCCAGGTCCAGCTTTCGCAGCAGAGGTGCAAGGACCGGAATGGTCCCTGAGAGGCGGTTCCCCCGCAAAGAGAGCTTCCGGATCTTTGGGAGCCCAGGGCTCAGTTTCAAAGCTCCCGTAAAGCGATTCCTGGAGAGATCCAGCTTCTGAAGGGCCTGCGCCGGAAGAACAGGCAGCTTTTTCAGGGCTTTAACGGCGCAGGTGGTTCACCTCGACTTCTCGCCTGAACCTGCAAATATTCTCTTTCCTTATCGAGGGACGGCTACGATGCTAAAAAGACCATGAAAAAAAGGCTAGAACAAGTCGTGAGACGTATGACGAGTTTGCGTTGGTGCTGCTCTGCCTTAGTCGTCTTGGTCTTGATGCTGCTCTTGCTGCGATGTTCTTGCATGTCCTTCGCATGCCGGCTTTCCCCGCGTTGTGTCGCGGTGCGGTCTGGGCATGCTTGTGTTGTACTAGTAGCCTATAGTGGCTGAGTTGCCCTTGTCGGTCATTAGGAATGATGCGACTTGCGGTCAGCCTTATCGTATCGCCCGCCCCAAGTCCTTTGCTAGCTATCTTTTTTCGCATGTCATATCCAGGAAGGCTTCTTACAAGGAGCTGGAGGGAGAGGGGGGCTGAAGTGGCGCTTGGAATCTTACTGACATTCCGACTGTCTCTGCGCTGGCCTGAAAGTCTAAAGGCATCAAAGGGCCCTCGAGGAGGTTGTTCCGAAGATTGAGCTGCTCGAGGTTCTGCAGTCTTCCGATCTCCGATGGGATGTTTCCAGTGAAGCTGTTCTCGGAGAGATCCAGCTGCTTCAGGTCCAAGAGATGTCCGAGCTCCTTGGGCAGAGCCCCTGCGAACTGGTTTCGGGAGAGGCGCAGGATCTGCAAAGAGCGGAGCTGCCCTAGCTGAGGGGGCAGGGGCGTCACCAGCTGATTGCCGAAGAGCTCAAGACGCCGGAGCTTCACAAGGCTGCCAATTTCCACCGGCAGCTGCCCGGCAAGCTTGTTGCTCTGCAGCAACAGGGCTCTAAGGGAGTTCAACATCCCAAGGCTTCCGGGGAGAACGCCCTCCAGTTGATTGAAGGCAAGACGGAGAACAAGCAGCTCCGAGAGTTTTCCAAGCTCGGCAGGCAGGGGTCCCGAGAGCCTGTTGTCGGAGAGGTGCAGACGCTGCAAGGCGGATAAGTCCCCCAGCTCCTCTGGCAAATGGCCAGAGAGATTGTTGCTGGAGGCAAGGAGAGTCTTAAGTTTCCTGAGCTTCCCCAGCTCTCTTGGAAGCGGCCCCGAAAGCTGGTTTCCCGTGAGCTGAAGCAGCTCCAGGTTTGAACAAAGGCCTAGCTCCTTTGGGATCGGCCCGGTGAGACGGTTGAAGCCGAGCTTCAGTTGGCGAAGCTGGCCCAAGTCGCTGAGCTCTGCTGGCAGGTGCCCGTTCAGGCCTTTATCTCCGAGGTTCAAGGCCACCACCCGGCCTTCCGAGTCGCACTCAATGGCAAGTTGGCGACAGGGCTCGCATGATAGTTTCAATGCTTCCTCAAGTGCGACGCCCAAGGACTGCACCACCGACAGAAGCTTTACGTCGCAAGTGTCGGGCCGCGTTGTCGTGCTTGTGGAGGTCGTGATGCTGCGAGTTGTGGTTGTCTGACTTGTGTAAGTGCGGGATGTTGCAGTCAGTGTCGAACTTGTGCTGCTCGTTGTTGCAGGTGGTATCGTTGAGCTGCTGCTGGTGGTGCTCTCGGTCGTGGTCGAGGTCGTGGTCGTGGTCATGGTGGCAGTGGTCGTCGTGGTCGAGGTCGTGGTCGTCGTGGAAGTGGTGGTGGTTTCTCCGTTCAGCACTACAGACAGGCTCAACCAGCACAGTGTCCGCAACGCCATCGCCCAAAACAGGCCGCCCAACACCTTGCTCAACCGTACTTTCTCAGCTTACTGGGGGGTTCACTCCAGTGAGACTAAAGTCGTTCGCGTTCGATGCCTCGGCGCCTAAGTAGTTTCTCGAGCCTGGTAGGCACACTTCGACTGCGGCAGGAACAAGAACACTCTGGCGATCTCAACAAAAGCCCCTTCGCACAACATCTCGCGCTTTTCTTGCGCAACATCGAGCAGTAAACGCTCTGCGGCCGCCGAAGCAGCAGCCATGGTCAGTGAGGCGCAGGGGGTGGACTTTCCGAGCTCCTCGATCAGCGCGCATGGACTATGGACGAACGGATGTCAACCCTGAAACTCACTATCTTTCTGCCGTCACGAACTTAAAATGCCACAGAAACTTCTTGTTTCGGTCCTGGACCAGGGAGTCGATGAAGACCGCGGCCTGCGACGCTGTTTGGAACTCTGCGGCCTGGCTAGGGAAAGCATCGTCGGAATCGGGTTGCAGTCAGGATGCAGGCTTCTTATATCATCTTAGTGAAACAACTGTTGCTGCCTCAAGGAAAGGTGGCTTCCTGTCAAATTACACAAGCTGCGTGCCCGTGTTCGGAAACCTACATTAGCTTCCACCCTGGCTTTGGCAGTGCCATTCGGCGCCGTCCTATGCTGACCCGTGGCATTCCTCTGCTAGAACTTGTCGATACTCTGAGGTAACCGGGAAGAGCGAAGCTCCGTGCACGAGGGTTGTTGTCGCATGCATGGGCTCTTGCAAACGCAACTGTGCCCACCCATCCTTCTCAGCCAGCTGAAAACATAGCACGGATCCGGGACTTGACATCACTGAGGCCGTGGGTGGCTGTCGCTGGCACCTCGGATGCTTTGGCAACGTGGAATAACGGCGGTCGCCATTCCGCTGCTTCATTTTCGCAACCCTGCGTTCCGTGGCCTATTTATTATTGGCTTCCTTCCCGAAGACATGTCCACTTGAACGAGAATCTCCAAGAAGTCTTTTCCTTGGGCAAAGCAGAACTTTTCGCGAGATCTGCAAGCAAGCCGTCTTGAGCTGGAAGCAGCGAATTTTCTCTCTCCACTTGAGCAAGACCCCGGTGCAAACAGTCCCCGCAAGCGAAGCTTCACTTGGGAAAATCTTGAGTTTGCCCTGGAATGCTGGGTTTTTGGGAAGCTGGTTCCAGGAAAGTCGTCTTCGTGCAGGTGGAAGCCCGCGACAAGAACGTACTCGTCTTGCACAACATCCTGCTGAAACCACTACCTCACTATGTCAGCATGTATTCTCATCGTTTGCATGTGACCTTGCGTGGAAACGTCCTCACAAGTGCGTGCAGTGTGAGCCTTTTGTGTCCGGTTAAAATATTGAACCTTCTCGCCCACGCTTGCGATGCACCGCCAAACCAGCTACAAAGCCAGAAGGACAGCATCAAATCCTTCTCACCTTGGGGGAGTAAACTTCCCGCTGAAAATGGCCGGTTCAACTCTCAAGGTGCCATGCTGCCGGCATGTGCATTAGAATCGATCCTCTTCCAAGCACGGGCCTTTGTTGCGACAAGTTTTGCACCTCCGTAACCAAGTACTACTAGTCTAGTCTTCACCTACGAATAACTCGTAATGCTACTAGTAGCCACCACGAAGTCAAATGGCCTTCATCAAGTGCACCTGGCCTTCATCCTGACAGCCTGCAGGCCTAGAACAAAACCGAAGGCTAATTAGCCAGAAGTCTTGGGTCGACGAAAAAGACGACGAAGAACTCACAAACGAGACGGAGAAGTTCGATCCCGAATCGGTTTATTCCTCCTCTGAGGATGAACCTGAAAAGCAAGCAAAGATTGAGAAAAAGGCCGCAAGTGAACGACTCAACGAAGCCGTCCTTCTCCGTAACCCTGATACTGGACATGGAGCGTAGCTTTTAAGAGAGGCGAGGCCGTGGACCGCGAGTCTTTTGGCTAGGGTCGGCGCAGTGCTAGCAGGGACAGCAGCGCCCAGCGACACAGGGCGGCCTACTGAGATGCTTCGAAGCCACTCATGGCTTCTGTTATGTTGCTCGTGCCTATGATTGTCATTGAGACAGACTTGGAGATGGCGAGTTGTAGCCACAGGAAGCAACACTATTTGCGACGGTGGCCTCGCTGGCCATGGGGAGCAAGGCTGCGACTGCTCCGGCCGATACTTCTGCGGCCATCTGGCATAGGGATGTACTCAAAAATGCGGCTTCGCACTCACTACCGAGTTGCTGTGTCTAGTAGTGCAGCATCGGAGCTACCACTGCGGGCTGTACTGTTCTCTTCCAGACCCGAGGATCACTTCCATGGTGTCACTCTAATCAATGCGATGCTTCTTGCCGTCACTAACAAGCAGTTGCGCGGAGCCCTAAGCTAGCCCCTTAGTTTGGCCCTAACTCATTGCCATCAGCCAATTCCGCATCAAACACCAAATTAAGCTTCAGCCGCTCCTGCCATGTCTGCACAGGAAAAAAGGTAAATCTCATTCCCATGGCAAGTCTGCTCTGTCAACCTGTCATGACATCTCGCCCATCGCACCTCAATTCGACGCTTCCTTCCCCGCGCAAGGTGGTGCATGTGGCTGAGCAAAGCCATTCGCCCACAGGCCTGACATGAAAGAGGCGGTCTCCAATGACTCCGGGACTAATTAGTCCGTGCGAGTGGTCTGGGATCGAAGCTCCCTGGCCACTGCTTAGAGAACACTTGAAGACTCTGCTTCCGTCGTGGTGATCCACTGACCTCCACGTCACCGGACTCTTCCGCGGCCAGTGTCGCAGCAAGCAGATGTGCACAGAAGGCATTGGTGCTGGGGCAGCTGCAACCTTGCAGGACACTCTGGCTTCTTGGCAGATGGAGACTGACGTTTCTAGACCTCTCTCTGCCCAGCGGCAGCATCGCGCCAAGTCCACATAGCGCGGCTCATCGCAACTCTTGGATTTCACCGTCGCCTCGCCAGGCCAGGGCCCCAGCAGAGAGACGCTCTTCGCCAGTCTGCGGCCCTTGTCCCAAGCCTGTGACAAAGGCGGCAACATGCGAGCGCGGCGCACTCAAAAGCCGGCGTTTGAGGCAGCATGCTGCTAAACTGCAAGCTGTGCCGAATCCTGTGCCTGCATCATGCCGCGGTCTTCTTGCAAAGTCTTTGGCAGCAGCTTCTCCAAGCGAGGGCACTGCCAGACCGTTGGCGGCTGAACATGCCTGCATTACTTCGTTTCGATTAAGTTGCAACGTGGGACGTTCACATAGGTATTCGCGGGCGAGCTGCGGGCGTTCAACCTCTTTGAGGTCAGGAGGACCTGCTGCCATGCTCTCCGCCTCGGACCTCAGTCAGAGGACACAGTTCTGTCATTTTGCACTTCCGTGTGAGTGCGCCGTGTTACTCGGGGAGCCTGTCTCCAAGCGAAAATTGAAAAAACTGCGTAAGGTGCGGGTGCCACAACATGATGACCTCACTGGTTTGTTCTTACACGGCTGGCCGCCAAGCAAATCATGATCGACTCATCATAAGGGGCAAACACGCTGTGGCGTGCATGCTTAACATCAGCACATGGCATGCCAGCTTCTGGACCAACGACCCCTTTTTGCAACGAGCACATCGTCATGACCTTACAGGAACACACAAATGATGGCGAATGTGCCACCAGAAATTCGGGACGAATGCTGATTGACACATGGGAAGCTCAAGTCGAGGACTGACATGGAACAAAAATGCACACTGGCCTTTCCGCCCTAAGCCCCTAAGTGCCCGACTCTGATTCAGTGTTGGCAACGCAAGAGGACGGCTCTTCGGCAGAGCCGTGTGGCGGCCTCTCGTGGCACGGCTCCGAGAGTTCGTCGCTCCTCGGGGATGAGGGCAACAGCGGAATAACACCATGCTGTGATCTGGCGCTTGTGGTTTTGACAGCCGGTGCTGGTAGCAGAAGGAATACTCGGGCTTACCGATTGTCAAACGGTCCTGAGATCGAGAAAGCCTCGGGAGGGCTGCGGCGTGCCGAAAAGCCGAGCCTCCGAGCTGCCGAACTAAGAGCGGAATCACGAATGGCGTCTCTTGACAGCCCAGCATTACCCACACGTGACAAAGAATGTGAAAGTGCATGCTGGCCCCATACGCTGTAATGGGGCTTCTATCAAGCTGAACCCAACAGTGTATTTGCCTGTCTGCTGGTGCACCTGGGGATAAATGCCTGCTAATACTAGTGCTCCAATCATCCGAAACCATATCAACTGCCCTCAACATCAAAACAAGGTACCGGGGTTCAGCCCAAGTGCACCACGCCAGTTCCACTGAAAGCCAGGCCACCGTTGTCACCCACAGCCGACATTGTCGTTAAATGGTGATGTTCAGTATTGGGAAGCAAGGGATTCATCATGAAACCGCTGCTGAGACTCTTGCGAGCAAAGCCAACCCTAAACCCCTAAACCCTATGAATGGGTGTTGCAAGGCCTCCGCCCGAGCAACCTTGGCCGCCGAGGCAAGGACGGACGACACCGACCGCCGCTTCATGGCCCCAACGAGTTCCCCGTTGCTTTTCCTACCCCTAAACCCTAAACGGGCGCATCCGCGCACTTAGTCTTCGGGCTTTGTGGAGCCGAGGCTTGAATCTTCGTAGGGGCAGGGGGCGGGAGGCCCACATCCTCGTAGCATTACAGGATTGCATGTCTTGGTGGTCTGTAGATGCTTTTGGGCGTTCCATGGTTCCGCGTAGGGGGCTTGCGTGGTTTAGCGGCTCAGGACCTGCGGGTCTAGCATGCGGAGGCGGCGGCGCAGTCGGGTCCGACAGCTTTACTGACAGGCTGAAGTGGGGAGCGGAGTTGGTGAGAGTTTCCTGCGCTTCGGATGCAGCATACTCTCGCCCGTCGGAAAGGCGGAGAGGACGACATCGCGGTTCAGGCCCGTGAAGTCCGTAACAACGGCTCTGTCAAAATTAACACCCGCGGATCAACTACAGTAGCTGGGGTCTCCGGCATGCTCTCCGACTTCGCATACATGTCACTTCCTTTTGAGCTGCCTTCGTCTTTTGCCAAGTAGTCAAGAAGTTTCTCGGTGTGGAGCCCATCACCGCGAAGGAGCTGAATCTGTCCTCGTCTCCACCATGCACAGGCGGGTAACATGAAACAAGGCATCCACGTCGAAACTGCCAGAGCCTTCGACAGCGAATTCTGCTGAGGCATTCCCTTTGAAGTTGAAGCGGCCTCCAGCACCTTCTCGCAATCTGCATGTAAAGAGCTTTCCCGAAGCTGGGCGCGCTCTTAGCGTCTTGATTGGCATGGCCGACACGGTGATCCTCTGGCCCTTCTCCAGATTGGCCATCCTCCGGGATCCTCACTGCCGGAATCGTAAAATCCTGACCTGCGTTGGCAGCACGAGTGGACTAGGCCCCTGCTTAATTAAAGTGATTGGATCGTGATTGAGATGCTGGCAACAAGTCGTCTGCCGGATTGCCGTCAGAGTCAGCGACAACAATCACGTTGAGGCTCGGGTGCTTCCTGGCAGGATGGGTTCTCGTTTCATCGTTGGCTCGCACTCCCTCAACATGCAGGGCGGCCGACAGAGCTCCGAACCATCTAGCTTGTTGCCGGTGTCGCGATCAACGGTATTGAGGATCGCGTCCTGGTCAAGGCCTGATCGAAGGCTAGCCCTGGTGTCCATAGAGAAACTAAGACTCGGAGACTTCTGAGTGTTGCCGAGACGACGAACCACTTTGGGTTTGACGATCTCCCAGATGGCCTTGTAGTAGCTAGCCTCGCAAGAAGGAAGAGTTAAGCTCGCAGTCGGGGGTGATCTGTCTGTGGCTTTGGGTCGGCTTCACCTTTCAACTGGGCTTGATTTCTACTGTCTTCTGGGGTCGACTTACCCCCGAAATCGGTCTGGATTTGAGTCTTGTTTGGAGAGCCGGGTCGGGTCACGAGTCACGGGTTGAGGTTTGCGCAGGGCTTACATCATTTCATCATCAAAATCACGAGTCATCATCGCTAAAACATGATGTTGATGATGATGATGTTGATGATGATCATTATCATCATCATCATCATCAGAAACATCTTCATGGTCATTGCCATTATCATCAGCATCAGCAGCAGCAGCACCAGCAGCCGCAGCAGCAGCAGCAGCAGCAGCGGCATCATTAATACCGTGATCGCGCTCATCGTCATTTCATAAGTGTTGGGCTCCTTCGCACAGAAAGCTCTCGGTGATTAGCAGGTAGCAATGATGGGCGATCTAATGTAGTACCTGATGCAGCACCCGGCCTCCCACCGATGCCAAAATCACCGCTCGAGTTTACCTTCTCTCACCACCCCGAAACAAGCGGGGCCCGGTCAAAAACAGCCAGCATTGGGGAAGCAATCGATTGTAGAGGCTGCGCCCACCGCAGGTAGGACCTCGGGGCCTGGTGCAGGGAGATATCTTGAACATAGAGAGATCTCTGCATATATATATATATAATTTCAATTTTCTTTGTCTTTGTTACCGGATCGTTGTTACGGCCATCTCGGCCATCTCATGGCGAGAAGCCTCCCACCACGACAATGACACAATCACCGGACTCTGAAAGCACACCCGTCAACAACTGTAATGAATCTGAGCAGGGCGGCCTCCCCAATGCGACGATGCCAACAGAGAATCTTCCATGGCCTGGACCTGGATGTGTAGCACAGAATGCCGGCGGTTGTCGCGGCGTAAGTTTTGCTGCGTGGCCCTTTTCGCAGCACAACCCCGCCTCCGAGCTAGCGGTCGTCGAGATCGACGAGAGGTTTCTGGCCTCTTGTCAAAATGTTTGGACATCAGATGGATTCATCTGAAACCTTCCCGGCACGCATAGACACACAAGAGACAAAAGACTTTAAGCGACATAAAAGTCAGCTTGAAGTTCTGAAGCGGCCTCTGCCTTCCTGGGATTCGGATTCTGGGACCCGTGCTGGCATAAGGCCCTCTTCCAGCTGCTCGATATCATCACGTGGCTGATCCTCAGCATGATGTCGGATGATGTTGGATGGCAGACTTCAGATCAAGTGTATGGTATAAAGTTCGTGGGTCGTGGGTCCTGTGTCGTGTGTCGTTTGTTGTGTTGTTGTTGTAGCTGCTGCTGCTGCTGCTGTTGTTGTTGTTGTTGGTGGTGGTGGTGGTGGCGGTGGTGGCGGCGGCAGCGGTGGTGGCGTTGTGGTGGTTGTGTTGTTGTTGCTTCATGATATTACATTTCCATGGGCCACCATAGTTTAATCAAAGTCTCCGCCTTCGGCATGTGGTGGTAAACCACCACGGCGACGACCAGCAAGATGAAGCAGAGCAGGAGCAGGGCGTGCTGTTCGGAACAAGTGGCAGTTTTTCGGTTGAAAGTTGAATTCCGCAAGACGTCGCGGCATGCCCTGGGCCTCCACCTGCAAGTGACAGAGCAACGCCACCGACGCCACCCCTGCTGCATAGCCCTGCAGGGACACTCTGAAAAACGTAGTGGGTCGCACATCATGGGAAACGCCTCCCTCGCGTTTGCTGCAGGAGGGTCAGCTGGCTGACCCGCAATGGGGCCACTGGGCCTTGATGCAGTCGAGCCGTCGCTTCAACTCGTGTAGAGATGAAGCGCCCACAAACGGTAGGTTCGCAGCAGCTGCACGCTTTCTGGAACGACGGTCGGCATTGTCAAAGCTGGCTTGGACGATGCTTCGCAGTACTGCTCATCCATGCACATGCTTCAGGTTCCTTGCCCGGTCCTCCAAAGAGACTCAGCGAGCGAAGGGAAGGCGTTATTTATGTGGGCAGCTGGTGAAGATGTGTCCGTGTTCGCGTATGTGCGTCTGCGCATGCATGTGTGCTTGTGAAATGCTCGCCCGAGCGGCGCATATGCTCATATGCTGTCAGGCGGCCTTTGATCCAAAGGTCAAAGATTGCTTCCGCATGCTTCCGCAACGCCGCCACTTCAACACTCAGGGCAGGCAACGTGATTGAATCCTATTCCCAGGATGATGGTAGCATGGTTCAAAGCCTCACTTGGCTTGGCGAAACATCAGGGCGCTCGAGAGGCTACACAAGCAACCCGAAGAAGATGGTCCTTTTTGCTTGCGGATGGGATCGTGACACATCCTGCTGCATCTAACTCTCTTATTGCCTGCAGACCACAGGTGAGGAGTCAGCGCAAACATCATCATCTGACCCAGCCGCATAGCAAACAACTGCCATCTTGATGATTTTAATCAACCACAGCAACTAAACTAAACGAATGCTTCGGTGACAGAACTGTCTGAGACCTGGCTGGGCGACACATGTTGCGTCATCGCTTGAACTTGGACTTCTTCCCGCCAGAGCGTTTAGCCTTCTTTGGGCCTTTGGCATCTGTGTCCACTGCGTTCCCCTTTTCTTTCGCAGGCTTCGGCCTGGCCTCCTTGGGATTCTCAGCCGTAGCATTGCCACCCATACGCCTGTCGGCGCGGATGGGTCTGCAAGGTCCAGGGAAGGAACATGACATCAACGAAGGCAACATCGATAAGGACAAGGACTGCGACAAGACCACGACTCAGCTGTCACCACTTCTTACAGCTGCCACCACCACAACTTGGCGAACAGGGCGGAAACCAGGTCTAGCAGGCCGAACCTCGTTTCAGCTGCATCAATGCAACGAACCTAAACAAACCCCCAACCCGCACCAAGTTGGCTTTCTCAGAAGCCCAGGGAGCGCCTGTTGGCCTTCTTCCGCTCCTTCGTCCTGGAGTAACTTCCAAACATGGTATTCATGCTCTTGTCGAACTCCGTGGCCATCTGCTTGAGCTCCTGCCGGCATTCAATATTCTACAGAGCCAACAGAGGCCTCACAGCAAGATCTGTAAATGCAAGCTGACACAAGAAGGACAGGCATCAATTCCAGTTCCTGAATCGCCTGCTAATCCCGTTCGGCTGACCACTCCTGCTTCTCAACGTCCATTAGCTGTCGCACCCGTTTCCTCTCCTGCTGCCCAGCCTTCCGCCGCTGATCTTGCTTCTGGCTCTGCAGCTGTTGCACCACCGCCGCGTCCCGGGCCAGTTGACGCGCTGCAGCACGCCGCTCCTGGTTGAGCTTGCGCTGCAGCTGCTTCGTCGCCGAAGCCTCCATTCCCCGCGTCAGTGGACGGTCGCCCTCCTCGTGGAAGATTGGGTCCAACATCTTAATCTGCACGGGACCTGCATCGAACAGCCTCAAAGTCTTTTCGAAGCAGCCCTGCAGGGCCAAGGACTTAGAGACGGCTTCCAATCTCTGCAGCGCCCCTTGGATCTTGGTGCGCCCTTCCCCCACAATCTCTGCCAATGCAGGCCGCACGACCTCCTGGAGCAGTACTGCCGCTGAGGCAGGGGCCTCACGGGCTTGCGCTTTTAACCTACATCCCTGTCAGTTTGATACAAGACCACATAAGTCCCCAAGAACCCACGACTCGATTCTTGCTTGCATACAGTAGCTTGGGGTATGGGGGCCGAAACCCACTCGAGCCATCACGAAATCCAAATCAAGCGCACTTCGCCAGATGAAATATTTGAGAGAAAAGTTCCTGGTTGAAAGGGCTTGTAGTCCCCGCACCTGCTCCGCCGTACGCTCTAAACACCGGGCCAGGATCGCGGCCAGGTCCTCAGCCGCGGCGGCCGCCTGCCTCTGCACGCAAACTCATTCTGATTTATCCTTATTGCTTTATTGTTATTGTCACTCTTTGTTTATTATTGTTACGATTTTTATGATTACTATCATTATTGTTGTTGCTTTATTATTATGATTAGTATTATTCTTCTTCTTATTCTGATTCTGCAGAAACAGCACCTTCCCTTCTCTCAGATTTTACTCTCAGTCTCTCAGGCACTCTTTCTTTCCTTCGTTGGGCGAGAGTAGGTGTCCCCGTGCTCTGAGCACGCCCACCCTCCCTGTCATACCTTCAAGACAGGACTGGATGTCTTTTTGCAGGATTCCATGAGAACTTGGCATCGTGCTGACGATAGGGGCAGACTGAGAGCAACTCACAACGTAAACCTCTTCCTGACCGACACTTGAAAAACGGAATCTAACGCCTAAAATCCTGCTCTTTGCTGGCAAAAGCGGCTGCCGACCCGCAGCTGCAGAGGAGGCAGAGGACTGCAGAAGCGCGACGCCCAGCTGGAAGAAGGAGCTGCAGAACTTTCCACCGGGGCTTAGCAACTCGTAGAGCGTGCAAAGCAACCTTGGCTGGAGCTTCTTCGACGAGCTGGACGCGGCTACATGTGATCAGGCTTTGCATATCATGCATCATCCTCAGCATCCTCATCATCATCATCATCATCAGCATCATCACCATTACGCTTTCACAACTCGGAGAAGCCAGGCGAGGCTCCATACATGTGCAGGTCGGCGTGATACCATTAGTCACTCACCGTTAAAGTTTTGTTATTTATGAGCCTATTGCTGCTAAATTTTGGCAGGGGGCATGGAGCCTTCGGACACGAGGTCCTGGATGTCGGCCCCAAGTCTCGCAAGCTGAGATGCCCAGTGGTCCGCGAGGAGAGTCGCAGGCGTTACCACGGGATGCTGGAAGTCGGTGACCGGAAACAAGAGCGGCACCAACTTCAGGGCTGCCAATTCCCGGGCCTTTGGAGCTGTCTCAGGCCCCAAAGCCCTCAGCAGCTCCAGAAAGTAGTCAGTGACTTCCTGGGGATACTCACCTGCGAGCTCCAGGATCGGTCGCCGCAGTGCAAAAACGATCGTCATGCCCCGTGAGCTCACATCGCCGTCGCTTCGGGCGATCACGTTGATGGCGTAGTCCAGCAGGGCAAGCAGAAAACCTTTCAGCTTCCCGCGGTTCTCTGCAGACAAAGCGCTGGAGGCTCGTGTGCGGACTCCTTGGAGGACGTAAAATCTACCACCGACTGCCCCGAGGCAAATGCGATGCGAAGAACAGTTGGCTAACAAAAGGTACATACATAGCATACTGAACACAGAAACGAGCCACGTTGTACCAGTTTCAAGGCCATGACAGAGTCACGCCCCGACAACAGTCGCTCAACAGAAAGTCGATCCTGTGGGCACTCGGGCGCAAAGGGCAAACCTTCCTCACCCTTTGCGTTTTTCATGAAGCTGCGATGGACTTTCTCCGCATCTGCAACAGTCATGAGCTTAATGCAATCCTCGCCCAGTCTGTCATCTTCATCAACTTCTCCAGCTGCACCGTCGGCATCATCAGCATTGTCAAGGGCGTCAGATTGCTCCTGGCCCTGTGCCAACTTGCCATCGGTCAACTCCTCGTCCTCCTCCTTTTCCTCTTCCTCCTCTCCCTCCTCCGCCACTTCCTCATCTCCTCCGGTAGCCTCTGCCAGCTTCTGCAAGTCTTCAGCCTCACTGTCCTCGTCTGCATCCGCCACATCTTCAGCTAAGCCATCTGCGCGAGCCAAGCGCTTCCGCTCGAGGGCTTCCAGCTTCTCCGCTTTCTCCCTGGCGATCTCCTCAGGGGTCTTCGTCCGCTCCGTGGCAGTTGCCTTCCTGTCAAAGACCAGCTCCTTCAAGAGCTTGTCATAACTATCGGGCTCTGGTCTGTCAAGCAGCCGCTTAGCCTTTGGCGGCTGGAAGCTCAGCTCTCCCATGATGTCCCCGAAGCCCTTATCCAAGTCAGTTCTCTGCCTCTCGTGCTCCTCCCGCGCCCGCGCCGCCTCCTCCTTCCTGGCGCGACCCATGGCCACGATGTCGTCCATGTGGTCTGGTGCTTCTTCATCGCTGCCGACAGTCCCCTCCCGCAGCTCTGAGTCAGCCATGGAGGACAGTGGACGACCTCTGACCTTTAGATCTTCCTCCTGGCCCAAGTTGAAGCTCTTCTTGGCTTCCCGCTGCCGCAACCTCACCAGTCGCTGCACGCTGGTGCCTTTCCCTTCATCTCCGCCCAGCCGCGCATCGCGGAACTTGGAGCTTCGGCCCACAGTCAGCTTCTCCTCCCAAAGGGAAGTTTCAAGAAGGGATGCTGAAAAACTGACTGATCTGAGAGGCACTGGCGCAAGGTCAAGTAGCGTACGCATTCCGCCTAAAAGCACACATTGTGGCGGCCCATGGCGGGAACGAGATTGGACACATGTCACGTGCACGACGAGGCGGCATTTCAAGGAGACGGCGCGTCTCTCCTTCAGCAGCTGCTGCGTTCGCTCGGCAGTTGCCGAGGCCCGGGAGCGAGCGATGTTCCGCCGCTCGCCTTTCACCCTCTCATTGAGGACTTCGTGACGCCGCCGCTTGTTTTGGAAGCCTCGGAGCGCTTCAAGTCTTCGAGCAAAAGAGCCCATAAAAGGGAACTCAGAAGGTTTCTCAAATCCACTCCAAGCATAACCAAGCTGCTGTCATAGGGGTTCGACGGATTCGATTCCGGGCCCGGCCCGCCCTTTCGCGCAGTGGGCTTCGGTTTCGGCTTCGTCCGACCCATGGCGGACGAAGAGGCGAGTGACACCCCGGTCTGAGGGAGAGGGTGCGCTTCTTTTGCTCTGTGGCTGCATGTGGCTACGCGACGCATGAAGGGGGACACTTTAAGGAAAAGTGGTACGAGTAGAATCTGGTAGGCGCCTGCTTTGATTACCGGCTTTGGCAGAGCCTCAAAGCTGCAACAGCACCCCCCGGAGCTTCCAATGAGCAGGCGTGTGACTTCAGAAGAAACACGTTCTCGTCTTTTGCGCAGACTCAGAAATCCATGCCGCAGAAGCCGCCCAATTCTTTGAACCTGAGACTGCAAGGAGGCGTCTTGTTCAGGAAAGGCCGTCTCCAGTGCGAAGGTCACCGACTCATTCCAAGCTGAGAGGCACGATCTTGCGCATGAGGGGCGAGTTCTTTATGGTATCGTGGTCAGTCTCGACCTCCCAAAGCATCTCAAACACTGAAGGCTCACACAACACCTGCACACCGGTGGCCTCGTGGTAAATAAAGTCCTCCGTCGTCCAGCCCTCCCACTGCTTGAAGCCATCTCTGTCCCAGTTGCAGCCAGACTCTGCAGCAGAGCCTGTGATCGATTTACCTTGTAGCCGATTCGACTATAAGCAACTCTTGAGAGATCTTGAGAGCATGATCACTTACAAGGTTACAAGCATGTAACCACAGCAGCTAGTGCAAGCGGAATTCTAGCATCGAGTCATTCAGCTGGGGAAGCGGCGACGTTCCCAGTAATCGCGCTGCGGGCCCTCGACTTTGGCGAAGTGTAGGTCCGCATCCTGGCGTGCCAAAAGCCCAAGATTTGGTCAGGAATGAGTGTCGTACGGACCATCTTGCAGCTTGCAAAGTGAGATTTCAAACCGAAGGGCTGCTGTGTGCTTGGCCACCAACACGTGCAAGTCACAGTTGAACTTGTGATACCTTGCAAAAGCCATTGATATGTGGCCCCCTGACGACGATATTGTAGTGGAGCAGGCATTGCGATTAGCCAACGTGCAGAACATGCCTTGAACATCAGATCGCAAGTTGTCTTGGCAGGTCTGCGGCTCGGGGGGGTACTTGGTCGGACCACATCAACAGTTATTGATGTCCAGTCCGCATTGTCCTTACGGGGCACCTGTTTCAGCCGGCTACACATTTATGCTATACTATACTTCTTACCTTTGTCTTTCCTTCGTCCGTTCATGTGCATGTGCACCATCCACCATCCTTTGGCTCTAAGCTGCACCGCTTGGTCACCTCGCGCCGCAGTTCGTCTGGCATGCTCTTCGAAGAGCCGCAGCCCACGAGACCACTTCCTTACACACACCAAGCATGGGTGTGCGGCCGATATTGGTTTCACAACTGCCTGACTTTAAGTCAACCACAGGTCCGGCCTGAAACTGTTCTTTTCCAAGATGCTGGATCAATGCTTCTGCAAACGGGTTCCCGGCACCGCCCATCTTCTCGTACCTTAGTAGGCGATTATGCCCATGGTGCTTACTTTGAAGGCCGTGCCTGTTCCCACTCCAGCACATCATGATGACTTGCGCTTGCTTGCGCTTGCTTGCGCTTGCTTGCGCTTTCCGGGCCCCAACCTAAACTTACGTTTCGCACTTTTTGGGTGCATGCCACCCACAATTTTGAGGCGCTCGCCTTCCGCCGAACTCCTACCCAATCCTGAAAATGCTGCGATGGGTGCTTTCCCGGCCAGCTGCCTGTGGAAACTGAAAACGCGCTCGCCTTGTGGTGCTTGCTACTCAGAACACAAAGAGAGAATGTCGCGTGTGGTTATAAGGGGCGACCGCAAGGGGCACCATTAACATCAGTCTTTTACTTGCATGCCGCCGCCGGAAAGCGAGCATCAGTAGCATCATCGCAACCAGATTTTGGATAGAAGCTGGGCCCGAAAGCCAACATCATCAGCATCGCCTCCCCTCGGTTTTCCAAAACGGACGGCGAGCATCAACAGCATCATCGAGTCCTTTTTCTAGGTGCCAGTGGTTGGGGAGACAAGCATCCTCGGCATTGCTTTCCTCATCGCAGGCCAACTAGAAACAGGCGGTGATGATGCTCATGATGCTCGCTGTCGGGTCCGAGAAAACGAGGGGAGACGATGCTGATGACTCTCGCTTTCGGGGTCACCTCCTTGCCGAAAGTGGCGGGCGATGATGCCGATGATGCTCGCTTGTTTTGCGCTTTCTAGCCCGCTGCAAAAATGTTAGTCGCGCCTTCTGGCTGCGCCCTGTCCAAGAGCTCTTGTGAAGTATGCTGGCCCTTCTTTCCCACACCACACGCCTGCCGAACATGATATTCGCTTGCAAAGCTGTTTCAAAAAAAAAAGGGTCCGCGCTGATCCTGGATAGCGGGCGGCCGCAAGGCGGGCACCGTTAGTATCAGCGCCTGATGTTTTGAGGTTGCATGCCGCTGCCGGAAAGCGAGCATCAGTAGCATCATCGCCACCAGATTTTGGATAGAAGCTGGGCCCGAAAGCCAACGTCATCAGCATCGCCTCCCTTCGGTTTTCCAAAACGGAGAGCGAGCATCATCAGCATCATGGAGTCCTTTTTCTAGGTGCCAGTGGTTGGAGAGACAAGAATCCTCGGCATTGCTTTCCTCATCGCAGGCCAACTAGAAACAGGCGTGATGATGCTCATGATGCTCGCTGTCGGGTCCGAGAAAACGAGGGGAGACGATGCTGATGATTCTCGCGTTCGGGGTCACCTCCTTGCCGAAAGTGGCGGGTTGCATGCCGCTGGAAAGCGAGCATCATGAGCATCATCACCACCCGATTTTGGACAGAAGCTGGGCCCGAAAGCCAACATCATCAGCATCGCCTCCCCTCGGTTTTCCAAAACGTATGGCGAGCATCACCAGCATCATCGAGTCCTTTTTCTAGGTGCCAGTGGTTGGGGAGACAAGCATCCTCGGCATTGCTTTCCTCATCGCATGTCAACTAGAGACAGGCGGTGATGATGCTGATGATGCTCGCTGTCGTGTCCGAGAAAACGAGGGGAGCCGATGCTGATGATTTTCGCTTTCGGGGTCACCTCCTTGCCGAAAGTGGCCGGAGATGATGCCGATGATGCTCGCTTGTTTTGCGCTTTCCAGCCCGCTGCAAAAATGTTAGCCGCGCCTTCTGGCTGCGCCGTGTCGAAGAGCTCTTGTGAAGTATGCTGGCGAGCACACCACACGCCTTTAGAAACTGAAAAATCAAAGCAATGGCCCAGTTCTGGTCATGATACTCTCTTGCAGAGCTGCTTCAAACGGCCGCAAGGCGGGCACCATAAACCTCAGCGCCTGATGTTTGGAGGTTGCATGCCGCTAGAAAGCGAGCATCATGAGCATCATCGCCACCAGATTTTGGACAGAAGCTGGGCCCGAAAGCCGACATCATCAGCGTCGCCTCCCCTCGATTTTCCCAAACGGACAGCGAGCATCATCAGCATCATCGAGTCCTCTTTCTAGGTGGTGGTTGGAGAGACTAGCATCCTCGGCATTGCTTTCCTCATCGCAAGCCAACTAGAGACAGGCGGTGATGATGCTGATGATGCTCGCTGTCGGGTCCGAGAAAACGAGGGGAGACGATGCTGAT
>CAJNJA010039631.1:338-28105 GCA_905231915.1 Symbiodinium necroappetens | reverse complement strand
CTCCTCTCGTACATGAGGTAAGGGATTCACAATCCGTACCGACAGCTGTTTTGCCATCGCTGATTGATCCAGATTTCTGCAGGGGAGTGTGGCACTTGCATCCTACCACGCTCAACGAAGCTGTGGATGCAAGTGGGAAGCAAGACCTGATCAGTCTTGTGTACCTGCCTTCGGATTAGCCAGTGGGCCCCCTGTGGCACTGGAGAAACCAAGTCTGGACTGACACCGTAGCTAGAATATTGAAAAGAAGTGATGTAATTAACGAACTATAACTAGCACAAACAGCATCCATCTAAGTACGGATGACTGGTCTGCAAGTGTGCTTCCCGACAATGATTCTGCCAAAGCGCTGTCGGACTCCAGGTCTGTGAGGGAATCTAGGAACATCAGGAACCCCTTGAATACATCTGGTTTTCCGAACGTATGAGCCTTCAGTCCTTGAAGACCCAAAAGAATGAGGCCCCAATTGCCGATGCACTATTGGAACACCCAATTGGCCTGGCAATACCCTACCGTATGAGCCTTGAGATTCCGGAGACTCCCATATTACTGAAGCTCCCTTGGCTTTCAACACCCAGCCAGGCAGGATAGCTCCATGGAAGACCCTTGACGAAGGAGCCCAGAAGTAGCTTCATCATCATTCAATCATTTAGCATGCCTGTACCACCCCTTTCGTTTGTTGTCCTGAAGCCATGGCAAATTATCATTTCCATTTCGCACAACAAAACCGAGAACTCGGTCAACGACCATCGACAGCGGTGCCATCGCCAGTTTCACTTCAAGAACCAGGTCTTTTGCAGCGTACAGTATCTTTCCAAGAACCAGGTCGATTGCAGCCTACAGTATCTCTTCGAGAACCAGGTCTTTTGCAACAGTCAGTATACCTTCAAGAACCAGGCGTCCTACAAGTTTCTGCGCCTCGTTTTTCCGTTCTGTTCGATCTAGTCAAGCCCCACATCTGTTACGACCCACTAGCTCACCAGCGCAGTCTTTAAGAAGTACACGTGGACGCAGAAGAAACACCAGCTTGTTCCGCAGTCGAAGCCGCAGACATACTCGGAGGAGATCGATTGTATCGCGCAGCTCCCCCTCCCACAGCCCAAGCACTACTCGCTTGTCGTCTGTTACCAATCCTTATCCTGAGCATCCTCATTATCCTGCTGTTCCAGTACCACAGCCCGTTACAAACCAACCGACCACACCTGTTGTTGTGCCGGCAGCAGCTTCACCTTTTCACCCACGACCACGGCTCATCCCACCACAAGCTTCACCTTTTCATGTGTCCACCATTGCGAACACACCCCACTCCACCTGCCCCTGGACACCATCCTGTTTCACCTGTTTCACCTCCACCCGCACCCACCACCACAGCCTCAGAACATGATGCCAGTGAATACAGCGGCACCGAGACCTGCACATCCAGTTTTGCCACAAAAGCCTGCACCGCCGCCACCAGCACCAGCACCAGCACCAGCACCAGCACCAGCACCAGCCCCAGCCCCAGCCCCAGCCCCAGCACCAGTACAGCACCAGCACCAGCACCAGCACCGTACCAGCAGCAGCAGCAGCAGCAGCAGCAGCAGCAGCACCACCACCACCACGACCACCACCACCACCACCACCACCACGACGATGACGTCGACACTACCGCTAGGGCAACGGCAACTACCGCTACTACTGCTACTGCTATTGCTACTGCTACTGCTACTCTATGACGACGACGCCCACGACGACGCTTCCATCGCTGCTGATTTTCCCCATCGTTGCGACCCGTGCTCGTGGATTTGTGACGTTCCGTGTCCCATGAACCCTCCAAGCAAGCACAGCATTATCCGCTCAGGGTGGCACTTATTGCGAGTCGGGCTTGGGTGGCACAAGTATTCTGGGCCTCTGGACGAAGACTTCAAGAGATTAGCGCCCTGGGCCGATATTTTGAGGGCAGCTTTGACCTTGCAGGACTTCGGGTAATTACCTTAGCTACGAACACTTCCGGAAGCCCGGCCCGCCACGCAGACAATGCCCCTCACAAGCCCTCAGCTTCTCAGGGCTGCCAAAGAGACCGCCTCCACGGTTTTGAAGGCCTTCTCCTCTGCCCTGGCTTGGCGCTGATATCGCTGCCTGTCGGAAGAGCTTGTGCGCCGAGAACTTCTGTGGTGTTGCCACTCGAACCCTGAAGCAATGATGCACGCAATTGTTGATGACGCCTCCGCTCTCGGGCGAGAATGTCTTCCTTCTGTCTCACCTGGCCACAAAGAGCAGGGCAGGACCGGCCCCGCCACACTGTCAGACCACGAGGCCACTACTGCATCAGGATTCAGCAAAGGCTGCGTGTCACACTCGCTGTAATTGGCACTTCAGGGCACAGCCGTGAAGCCTCGAAAAACCCCAAATCGCAGCCTGATGTAAACGCTCACATCTCAGCCGGCGCGAGGTCTCCTGGTAGTACCTGGTCGAGCCGAGCCCAGGACCTAGAAAGATCTCGGGAACTTGCTCATCTGAATAAGGCTTTGGGGTATAGCAGCATAGCGCCTCTGGAGTGCTGTGACACTCCAGAGGAGTGTTGCAAGAAAGAAAAGAGAGCCCGGAAGTGATGAAAGCGCTGGTCCGCAGGCCTCTCCTCCTCACCCGGGCTGAGGCCTTGTATGTCGACTCATGGAGGTTTCATGGGTAGGTGGCACCCTAAGTTTTGCAAGACCATCCATACGAGGCATTGGTAAGATTCTTACCGCTTGCTTCGCTTGCTTCGTTTTCCTAGTCTGGGTATACGACTTTTCCTGCTCCAGTGAGCCCTTCGATAGGGGAGGGGTGCGGGGTTGTTATTCGTGAGTTCGGGAGCAACCCCGACCCGCTCACCCCGGGCGGGTAGCGGAACAACAACCCCGCCCCACCCCTCGCTCCAGCAGTTGTGTTGAGGCTGTTGGCGCGGTCATGATCGCGATTCGTACACCTGGCCCTCCTTTCAGAACTGCCGAGGGCGACAATAAATACTACTACTTCCACTGGGCATTGCTGCTGCTGCTGCTGCTGATGCTACTGATGCAACTCCTTCTGCTGCTGCTACGACTACCACTAACTACCACCATCACCACCATCACCACCACCGCCGCCGCCGCCGCTACCACTAACTTACCATCTGTTGTCGCTACCATTTGTGAATTCTACTACAACCCAGCAATCGTCAGGACAAAGATCAGGCCCTGGCCTACTTCGGAGCTCAAGACAAACCGGGCCTGCAATCCTGCCGCGTCCGAGCTCTCGATTCTTCGGAATCCCTCGCGTATCTGCGAGGGGCTACCCTAAAGATGATGGCGTAGCCTCAGTAGCCTCAGAAGTTCCGGTAAACCTCAGCACACACTGCCGAGGTGGCTCCCGAGTCCGGGCTCCAGACTCAGGTACTCGCCGCCCATGAGCACCCAAGGCCGGCCATGAAAAGCGCGGGAAGCGAAAGCCAAGCCCTTCTATGCCCAGGCGATGACCATGCCGTGGTAAAGCCCCAGGGATAAGAGAGGGTCGGAAGGGCTTAAAGGGCGGAGCAATTCTGGAAGAGTCTGCTAGCCCTGAACCGAACATTTCAACTCCGCAGGGCCCAGGTCGGCGGCTTCATGCGAGGAACGAAGCGTCGAGGCTTCGGGGGGGGGCCTGGGCTTTAGCTGCCATGTCAGATCGCCATGTCCGCTCCCCAACGTGTCTTTGGACCAAGCCTGCAGTTTTTTTCGAAGATGGGAGGTCGTCTTGCGGTCCTAAATGGACCTGAAAACTGAAACCTGGGCTCTCTGCTATGGCGATCCGGCGGGGTTTTGTGTAGTGGACCATCATGCACTATCTATAACGAACTGTAATGGACTAGGATGGACTAGAATGAAGAGCTTCAGGGCTCGTAGGTTTCGCGGCCCCAGTGTACTCTGCAGCTTCGTCCTGGCACTTGGTAAGCTTGTGCTTAGAGTTTAGGGTTCAGGGTTCAGGGTGTGTCCCGAAATCCCGGCACCCTGAACCCAAGGATTCGAAGCAGGGGTGTAAGGAAACGAAACTTGCTGTATCCGAGCAGAAGTATCCAACAAAACATCCAAACTACAAGCCCTAAGCCCGAAACCCTAAAGATGACCTCTCTCCTCTGTCCCCCTGTTTGCTGCGGTTGTCCGGCACAACGTTAACGATCGAACCAACTCGGTTGCGGCTCTGATTCGAAGCAGTCGCAGTGGGGGTGTTAACCTTTAAGACCCTCTGGCAACCCAGTTGGCCCAAACAGAGGTTTGCTGCATGTCCCCTGCAGCGAAATGTGGGGAGGCCAAGCTCGGGCCAAGGGCTCCGGAGCCCTGAGACGACCTGAGAAATCCATCATCGGGCGGCCACTGTTGTTGCCAATACTCACACCATGTTACCAATGCCAGCACCATTGCTGCAACTGCCACTGTCCTTGTTGTACTTGTCATCCTAGGAAACGTCTTCTTCGATGCGGAGCTCAGCAGGGGTTTGAAGCAAACAGCTTAAGCCTTACACTTAATGGTTTACGAGTTAGTGCTCAAGGGATGCATGCCTCATTCTTAAGCGATGGGCGGTTATCCGAAGCCCGAATGCGAAGCGCTAGGCTGAGCCTGCCCACACGATGAAATGCCGCGAGATCCGGCAGCCGACCAGCCATAAACCAGTGCTATGTAAGGGTTTTGCGTCACCAATGCGGTGAGCGAGGAAATTGTTGGGACTGCAACAATAGAAGCATAAGCATAGACTCCATGTTCTCATGATTGCTCGTCCTGTTGGCATTATCTGGTGTGACTGTTCCGGCAGTCGAGTTTGCCGGGCGTTCTTAGCACTATTCGTATCGCTAGCATCTGATAGACAACATGTTCCCTTGCAGGTACGGGGCTAGTGATGGTCACGATGCTGAAAGATAGTACGGCTGCTGCGTATCCTTTGCTTATTTTTTTGTAGCAAGGGGTAGTCTGGCAGTGGTGGTGGTGATGGTGGTGGTGGTGGTGGCGGCGGCCGCGGTGGTGGTGGTAGGGGGCGGCGGTAGTGATAGCGGTAGTGGTAGTAGTAGAGGTAGTGGTAGTGCTGGTGGTGGTAGTTGTAGTAGTAGTAGCAGCAGCAGCAGCAGCAGCAGCAGTAGCGGTAGCAGCAGCAGCAGCAGCAGCAGCAGCAGCAGCAGCAGCGCCGCAGCAGCAGCAGCAGCAGCAGCAGCAGGAGGAGGAGGAGGAGGAGGAGTAGTAGTAGTGGTGGTGACTTAGGAGGAGTAGGAGTAGGAGAAAGAGTAAGAGTAAGAGTAGTATGCGTAGTAGTACGGCAGCAGCAGCAGCAGCAGCAATAGCAATGTCGGCACTTTCAGCGACAGCCCTCGGGTGTTGAGGAAACTTGGTTCATGGATGTGCATGGATGTGGAGTGTAATAGATGGGGCCGCATCAATAACATCCTAACTGTCTCGAATTCAGGGAAGTCGTTGACGAGACTTCGTTGCCGGATCCCGCAACCACCAATCAATCTTCGATTGCACAGTCTGCAGTGAACACACTGCACCGGTGGCAATTGGGCATGGTTCAAGACTACAGATTATGGCGACAACTAAAACATCTGAGCAGGCCGCAATGAAGGATAGTGACCCGAGCCGGTTGAAAGTTGGGACGACGGGATCTCGCTCCAGGCCCCCTTGCCAGCACTCTCTGACTATGCGGCTAACGAAGCGTCCCGAGACAAAGTTCAAAAAACAAGCTTGGACAAAGGCGGATGGCGGGAACGGAACCTTAAAGGCCACGTTCACTGCCTAGAAGTTTCCCAAAAAACACTAGGCGGCTTCGCCCTCACTGCAGGGGCACCACCTCAGGGGCAGCTCGCTGCTCTCGGCCAGCTCGGCGGATGCGCTCCAGGTCCATGGTGAAGACAACCTCGAGTTCAAAGCGGGCTGCCGGGGCTTCGGGCTTTCTTGTTAATTGTTGAGGGTTCAGAATGTTCAAGTCCTCAGCCTGCAGATGCAGGATCCACAACAGTGGCGACTGTTGCTTTGCTCCAGCCTCAAACTTCAACTAGACCCCCAAGGCACCACATCCCGAATCTCAAAATCCCTGAGCCTCAGCACAAGCTGCCAGGACACCGAGGCGTTGCGCTCCCGATGTCTCGACACGCCCACCAGGCCCTGGCCATTGAAAACAGCTGTGGTTTGACGGCTTTCTATGCTCGTGCAAATGTAGAGGTCTGGCAGGACTCCTCTACAGCTCATCCGACATTTGCATGGGCCCCGGGCCTCGCCGTGCGAGAAGAAGCGGTGCTTGTGGGAGATGACGATCGCCCTGTCGGCTTGTAACGGCGTCCAAGCATCGGCGTATCGTCAGCCCTGGCACTGAGCCGCATGCTGGCAGTCCACGGAGGCGATGTAGCTGGCAAGCGCCTAAGGCAGGATCGATTTGCAGCCTGCAGCCTTCGCCGTCCCTTCCTCGTGCCTGCACGTTAGAATGGTCCAGGTAGGCATCAACCTCGTCCAGGATCAGAAAGGGAGGCCTGTCGGCGCTCCAAAAGATTCCCAGGTCCACCGATGCATGACTACAAGGATCCCCCAGTCGAGCACAGGGATACAGAAAGGCACTCCCTGACACTGCCCCTTCCGAAAAGATGCTGAAACTTGACGGCCTCTGGAAGGACTGCATTGCGAAGAGAAGTGCCATCGCCGCCACTGTTTTCTCCCCACCTCGTCCGGAATGATTGCACGGCCCTTCTGCTTCAAGTCAAAGCTGTGTGGCATGTCGGCTCTCGGCCACCATCGGTGAGCCACCAAGTCTTCGCTCAAATGGAGAGAAGCCCCCACGAACAATCTGCATGAAACAACCTTGTGCTCGGATGTGCTCGGGTACATCCAGAACGGTGCAATCCCTTCTTCAGAACCCTCCCATCCCCGCCAAGCTGCCTGACAGCAGCGCGATGTCACAGAATCGCTTCGCAGGCGGCATCGCAGTGAACTGGCCGGATTCAAGCAAAAGCCCTGAAGGCTTAAACTGATCTCCGGAACCTTAGCGTTATACTAAGGTGTATGAGGCTATATCATGCTTGGTTTTTCTATTTCCATTAATCATTATACTATATACTGTAGTATTGTATCACATTATACCATAGTGTAAACCTACATATCTATCTATCTATCTATCTATCTATCTATCTATATATATATATATACGTGACATGATATGGTATGATATGATATTTATAATGTATACGTAGTATACATATATTCGATCATATTGTATTATGTCATATTACATCATGTCATGTCTAACATAATATGATGATCCTTTAGGAATTTTGAGGCCGATCCACTGCTGCACCTTGACGCCGCCGTTCCATGGGTCCTGTGCGATCGGCGTCGACAGTTGCGAAAGCGATGCGTCACCGGAGCACCACGCGGATATTTGGGGATTCCGGGATCCATGCCAGGGGTCAGTTACAGGTTCGAGGCAAAGGAGCGGTGCTGCTCCTCCAAATCCTCGAGATCTAGGAAGGCCGCGCCACCTTCGAAGCCTGAAATTTCACAACGACAAATGATGGACGCCAACCACGGCAGCATCACCGGCAGCAGCAGCAGCATCACCGGCAGCAGCAGCACCCCCACCACCAGAAGCAACGACGACAACAATTGCAAGTGCTTTGAGTTGCAGTTTTCGTTGCATCCGAATCGAGTTGTTGTTGGGTATGGCTATGGCCTCATCGACCTGCCGGGCAGCTTAAGTGACCGGCTCGAGATCAGAGTCGAAAAGGGCCCTCATCGCAGATACAAGTACCCTCTGCACGACATAAGTGGAAATCTCTGGACCCTTCCGAAAGCCCCGGCACTAAGTCCAGAGACCTATGCGAGCGTAAAGACCCAAAGCAGACACAGTCTGGCCTGCTGCAGTGGCTTTGGTAAGCCTGCAAGCTTAAATCCTGCTTGCTTGTCTTACACCTTGCTGTTGGACTTTCTGTGGGGAAACACGGCCTGTGTGCTGCATAGATGTGAGAATGTCGTGAGGCCATGCGACTTGTTTGGCTTCCATGATATCCTACGCGCCGGAGGCATTCGGTACTTGTTGGGGGTCCGCGGCCCTCGCGTGTGGGTCTTGGGACTGACAACTCCTGAACCCCAGACACCCCTGAATGTGATCCACACCCGAGTGGGGTTGAGAAGGGAGGATTGACGTCACCTGCTGCGATGTAACTGCACACTTTTGTCACGCACACGGGCCTGCCAGACTGGTGCGGCAGCCGCTTGGGCCCCTAAACTTCCTAATCTCCGCTAACATCGAAAACAGGTACACTCCCGGCTCGCAACGGCTGATCAGAACGAAGACCCTGCAATCCGACAAGTTACTTCGCGTCGGTTTCAAGCAAGATGCACGTGGGACTTTGCGGCCGTGACCAATTCTAACGACCATCATCGTTATCATCATCCCTGACAGTGGCTAATGTGATGCTAACGGGATCCGAGGACCATTGGACCGTTCTTTCACGGGGGATAGTGCTCGGATCAGCTCCGGCGCGCTCGACGGAGAGAACCCATCGCGGTGACAGACGGCTTGGCGATGACTTCATGGGGTCACCGAGGCAAATTAGGCCCAACGTGAGACGTACGAGAGATCTGTACACGTGGAACCCTTTGAACAGCGTGGCAAAGCGGGGAGGAGCCACTTTGCGAAACGCTGCGGTTCATGTCCATCTGCCCATGACCATGACACAAGAAACTGGCGGTTTTGGGCTACGGGTGGAGCCTACAGTAGCCGGCACCTTACAAACAGTTGAACAGAACGTCAAAGCGTGCATCTCCATTAACTTCAAGTTGGGGGAGCGGGCAGGGCAGGCTTGTGTACGTGTTCGACGATTGAATCGTCTTCCTGTCCTCCGGTTCATCCAGCACAATAAAGACAAGGTTCCTCAGACCTATGTATGAATCCTAGTTTCTGGTCAAGGCAATCAGGCATTGATGCACAGGTTTGTCCCGGAAAATGGTTTTTGGTCCAAGCTCTGCAACTGTTGGCCGGGCAGGCCACAGTCGCACCGACCAGGCAAGACAGGTTCCTGCCAACAATGTCAGTTCATGCCTGGTGGGCTTGACCCAGGATTTCTGCGAGGCCGACACCACGGAGAGTCTTGAAGCCTTACCCGATTGCTGCTGGATCAGGGGGGAGGTGGGCTTGGTGACCTGGGTGTTTGATCTAGGCTCGAAGGCTTGTGGAGTCGTTACGCGTAGGCAGAGCGGAATAAATATCAGAAATCCAATATCCCTCTGGCATATGAAGTACGGATCAAATCTGAATGGGGCTTCCTCGACCTCTCACGCGGCTGAGGCTCCTCTTCGAGGAGCCCCGTGCTCGGGACGCGCACCAAGGCAGCAAACGAGTCCGCGGGTTGTTGTCCGAGTTATGGTTATGGCGTTCTCATGACACCTACTACATTTGCCTTATTATTTTCTAAAAAACACTGACTGAATTTCTATGTGTTCTCTCACCCCCTCGCTGGCCCTCTCCCTCTCTTTCACTCTTCCTCTCTTCATATTCTCTTTGAATTCTCTTTAACTTCTCTCGATTCACTCCCAAACCCAAAGGCACAGATCACAAATGGAAGACAAAAGGTTATCATGTCGAAACCCACAGATCTCAAGTCTCTCACAGAGGAAGTCTTTGCAAAACCACCAATTCGTTCTCTGGCTTGGATCTTACCGATTACGAAGGCAAGCTGCTGACAAGGCTGGATGCTGTAGTGGATACTGCTGCTGCTGCTGCTGCTGCTGCTGCAGCTGCGAATGCTGCGGCGGCTGCGGCGGCTGCGGCAGCTGCGGTGCAGTGCTGCAGCCGCAGCCGCTGCTGCTTGTATGCTATTGTTACTCGCACTTTCATGTGGCACGCGGATTCTATGCGAGTATTGTCTATGTAGGGCTTCATATGCTCGCGTGCACCCTCAATCCCGCACCACGGCCACGTCCACTCCCCAGGCATCTTCACCGGAGGGAATGCACGACACACGGAGCGACAGAGTTAAAGCTGGTTGTTGGGTCATGTGACGCAACATAAGCCTAAAGACCCATATTGGTGATTTTTGGCTGTGATTTGGCACAGTGCTATCGGGGCCACCACAATTCCTCGATAAGGAAAGGAAAGGATGTACGGGCCTCAGTTAAGGGGCCACTCGGACACGAGCGTAGCTCCGGTGCGAGTTTGTGCCAATCGGGGTGGTACATGGGCCTCACCCTTTGTACGACTCGATGTTCACTCGCCTTTGTCGAGAACGCGAAACCTTGAGATGATTCGACGCCATTTCCGCAACAAGCCCGAAGCATGATCCGCAGGTCAACGCCCGAGAGACACCAAAGCCCCAAGCCCCAAGCGCAGCCACCAGAGGCTCACGAGACATCGAACACCTCTAGTTCCATCCTGCACAACACTGGTGCTGCTCAATGAAAGTCCCCCTGCAGAGCCCTGACGTGAACTAGGCCCCCTTCTGCTCGAGCTTGACTCCTTCGTTGTAATTTGCAGATACGCCTTGATGCGACGTTTTCAACTTACCTGTGGCACACTCCTGAAGCCGTGTTGCACGTTTCGGTCCTTCTTGGCTTTGTTTCCTGGGGCTTCTCTATGTGCTGCTCTTGCCACTTGTCGTTGCAGTAGAGCACGCGGCCTGCAGCAGTCACTGAGATTCCATGGAGACTGTACCCGCTGGCTGTTGCCCTTTTTGATCGGGCTAACACTTGATACAAAAGTCGTCCTGAGGTGGGTTCATAACTTGCCAGCATCAGGTCAAAAACAGGACTCAGCAGCTTGCCCTGGATTCTATCTGCCTCCAGTTCGGATGTAAGGGATCAGAATGGCTCAGTGTTTGCAGGCCAACAGCCGACGCAAAGCTCATGGGGCGGGGCAGGGACCAGTGGGCCTTAAGGGATTGGGTGTAGGGTAGGCTCTATCCGGGAGCCTTTGATCTCCATGAGGCGAGTCTTCAGGTGCTCGACTTTCCTGGGTCGGCTGCAAGCTCGGAGAACCAGCGCGTGGGTGCGTAGGATAGGCTTGCCGAAGGATTGCGGTCTCAACCAGGGCTGCTGAACTCTTGGCGGGGTCTAGCCACGAACACCGGAGACACCCTAACACCCCCGGCCTAGCGCTCTGGCTACCTAGATAGTAGGTGACCAGTCATGTGTGACGTAACCGAGTAGCCCAGTATTCAGGCAGCTGGGATTAGGGCAACCAAAGCCTCAAAATCTGACGAAGGCCCCTTGTTAAAGGACCCTTTAGAAGTGAGGGCCAGGATTCAAAGGCCCGGCGGGCTCCAACAGCGAGGACGGGAAGCGGGCCTCCTTGGTCTCTTGGAGGCCTTCGCTGGCGGGGGTTTAAGGGTTTAGGGATTAGGGTTAAGGGTTTAGGGATTAGGGTTAAGGGTTTGGACTAAGTTTAAGGCTTAAGGGCTTAAGGGCTTCAGGGCTTAAGGCTTCGAGTCTAAAGGCTTCTGGTTTAGGGGTTTTTTGGGCTGTTTCGGGTCTTGGAAGTCTGAGGGGTTTCGGGGGGGATGTAGGGTTTGGGGCTCAGGTGTCCTGGAGGCCTTCACCAACGAGGTCTAGGATCCAGGGGCTGCTTGCTTTTCGGTCCTCTCCAGGCGTTGAGAGGCGCGTTTTCATGGAGGTCCTCGAAGGGCTACTCTAAGTGTTCGGTGGTTGGAATCTTTGGGATGGTCTTCGGCTCCACATGGAGAGGTCAAGGGTTTAGGATTTAGGGTTAGGACTTAGTTGTAGGGTTTTGGATTCAAGGCTTAATTAAGGATCTAGGGCTTATAGGGTTTATAGGGTTTTACTCCTCCAAAACCCTCCTCCACAGCGGACCGGCCTGGAATTTTCGGCTCCGACTTGCTGAGGCCGTGGGACTGGCAGCGCGACGGACGAAGTTGTGTGTTTTTCTGCTGTTGGGATGGGGGTTTATCAGCACTTTGGGGCAGGGGACGGCTTGAGGGTGCGTAGTTTGGTTTAGGGCTTACCGCTTCTGGTTTTGTGTTTAGGGCTGCTGTTTTGGTGGCAAGAGTGCGCAGTGGTCATTTTTGCAAATTATCCTCTGCCTGTTCCGGGTCTGGGACACTGTTGTGGGGTGCCGTGAATCCCATCCGAGTAAAGCGTCTGGCATGAGGGAAGCACCCTTGCCGATGGAGGCTTCAAAAGCATTAAGAGCAAGAGTTTCTGAAAGACTGTGAAGGGGGGCTCGATTCAGTTACCCGCAGCTGCTTATGCGGAGTGTTTCCACTTTCGGGTTGTCCCAAGCCAGGACCAATCGTCACAATTATCATAAATCATGGTGAGAAACGAAAACAGTCCAAAAACTTATGGCAGCACCAACAGGAAGGGCTTCCCCCTCTCAGGGCGGCCTTCTCCATGTTGTTAGGCGTGTGGCCTGGCTCCCGCGGTTCAGGTCTTTCCGGGCTTCTGGGTTCTTTCGGCTTAAAGCCGGAGGATTTTAGAGGGCTTAGGTCCGGACATGGATTTGAGGATTGCTTTAGGTCGTCATTTTGGGTGTTTTTGTCGTCATTCTAGGATTCGCGGAGAACCGGACGTGAGTAGATTTTAGATTGAGACATGGGTGCAGTGCTGCCGAGAAACAGAACCAGTATCATAGTAGTGATACCACTGCAGCACCAAGTATGCAGTATGCTACTACGAACAGCAGCGTCTTACACGGTGCTGGTTCTCCATGGCGCAAATCGAGCAGGCAACAAGCATAAAGGGAAACACCAAACATGCTTTGTTGATATGAAGTTGCAGTGGCCGACCAGAGGTGGCGGTGGCGGTTGCAGTGGCGGTGACGGCGGCGGTGGTGGCGGCTGTGGTAGTAGCTCTTGTTGTTGTTGTCGTCGACGTCTGCGTGTCGTCGTGGTCGTCGTAGGCGGTGCTATGTCGTCTGCATAGGCCAACATGATCATCGTCATCATCATCATCGTCGTCGTCATCATCATCACCATCATCATGACCATCATCATCATCACCATCATCATCATTAGGTCAATCGAACTAACAACAACAACAACAGCAACAACAGCAACAACAGCACCAACAGCACCAACAGCAGCAAGCACCAACAGCACCAACAGCACCAGCACCGGCAGCAGCAGCAGCTGCAGCAGCAGCAGCAGCAACAGCAACAGCAACAGCAACGGCAACAGCAACGGCAACAGCAACAGCAACAACAGCAGCAACAGTAGCAGTAGCAATGGCAGTGGCAGCAGCAGCAGCGGCGGCGGCGGCGGCAGCAGCAGTGCCAGCGGCAGCAGCAGTGCCAGGGGCAGCAGAGGCAGCAGAGGCAGCAGCGGCAGCAGCGGCAGCAGCAGCAGCATGATCTAAGTTGGAATTGCAGTCGTAATACCAATCATGCCATGCTCATGGTCACCATCACCGTCACCGTCAACGACATCGCTGAATCAGAAAAAGCAACAAAAACAGTAACCAGAGTCATAGCAACAATGAGCAAGAGTGGGTGACGGCAGTCGTCATAAAAACTAAAGAGACAATGAGGCTGCTGATCATAATGGCAGTACGGGTATGCGCACGATGTCAGATATGGACGATGATGCTGGTTGTCACGATATGGACGACGATAGTCATATGGTTGTACCGTTGTATGAGGTCACCAACAACCATAAGGTGACAAGGTTCCCGAGCATCCCATGTCTCAGCCCCCGACATCGCGAAGAGGGCGATGGGAGTGGCGGCAGCGTGAGCAGGTTTTTGTCGTCGGCCTGACACTCTCACTCACTCAAGCCTGATTTCTCTCAAGTAGCCAAAGAAGGGTGTGCGCCTCAATTAACGAATTAGAGTCTGGTGGTACAGTATGCTGCTGTAATTGCTGAGACTCTTTTATCAAGCTTGACCGGAAACCATCCTATGCCCTGCGGCCCGCAGCAAGCGTACCACTAACCACAGAGCCCTCTGTCCCGGAGCCTCCTCCGCACCCCAGGCTCCATTCCATGTGCCTCGGCTTCTTCCTTCTATGATGATGTTGATGCTGGTCACCACTATGACGATTCTGACGGTGCTGATGACGGTGATGATGGATGGCGATGATGATGATGACGATGATGATGATACTGGTGATGATGAGGATGACGATAACGATGACGATGACGACGTCGACGACGACGACGATGATGCCGACGATGATGACGATGACGATGGACTGAAGGTTTTTGCAATCAAAGTTGAGGACAATTCTAGCTGAGGACTCACATGTGCACGGTCCCGATGCACTGTCTTCTACTGATCGTGTTCGGCTGTGCTCAAACCTCGTGCCTGAAGAAAAACTTAAGTTGGGAAGCATCAAGCGCCACAACCCCCACTTGGGCGTGCAAGGGGCTGCGGAAACGATTGTTCTTCTCTTGGAGCTGATCGTGGTCGTCCTCGCTCGCTCTCGCTCGCTCTCTCTCGCTTTTCTTCTTCTTCTTCTGCGGGGCATAGGGGGCGTGTCAAACCCTCCGGCCTATTGGCCCCCCATATGTTATGGGGCTTTCGGGGGTATGAGAAAGTTGTTCGAGTATCGGATGTTTCAATTATTTTTGGATATTTTTGGGTGAACGACCAGCGACAAATATTTCCCCCGAGACTCGAACTAGACAGTATCTTTGGACACCTGAATTGTCGACGCATCTTCGGAGGGCATGTAAGTAATCTGTTAACAACAGACGGTTCCCCCGCGACGATGATGCGACATACGGAACTATCATGCAGGTGGGTTCGCACTCAAGCCTAAACCACAGTTCGGCATGAGTGCGTCCCCCTTTCACTGTTGTGTCCCCCCGTCCCCGCAGCTTCTTACACTGAGGGGAATGGAAGCTCTTTCTTTCGGCAGGGCTAGAGGCAAGGGGGTTACCCCCCTTGCCCGCGCGCCAGTGGAAGCTCTCTCTCTCTCTCTCACATTCACGAGCCAACAATGACAGCTGCTAGCAGATGGGATAGGAAGAGTGGTCCCCCTGACGGCCGAGAATTCGCAGAATCTAGCAGCCTTCTCAGGATTCAGAGCCTGCAGTTACATACGCATGAAGTGTCCTGCAGCTGCTGGAACCTGGCTGGCACGACGAGCTTTACCGGGTCTGGTGAAAGGGCAGTAGCCAGGACTTCGGAGACAGCGCCGGCAGTGCAGAGCGGTATGGCGTGTGACAACGGCTGCAAGGCTCTTTGCAAGACCATATTATACTACACTACAGTAATGTGATACGATATTATACCATATCATACTATAACCATATTATACTATGCTACAGTACTGAACAAAATCCTCCGCTCGCTGCAGAAACGCGGCTCTTGCATGAGCTCTTGGTACTCGCCCTTGAGCCGCGCCATCTCGCTCGCGAGATCGCGCTGCTTGGCTGCATCCTGAAGAAGCTCTGAGCTCTTCCGGAGTGTGCGGAGAGAAAGTCTGAACAGCCGGATTTGTTCATCACTGCTCCGAGGAGCTTTTCGCAGGTGGCATCAAGGATCTTCATGCACCATGCAAGTTCAATTCAACGCTTCGACACAAGTCTACAACCCCAAAATTTATATTGTCAAGTGTGGTTCAGATCGTGGCAAAGGTTGAGCTTCACCGGCTTTTCAAACAGCTCATGCCACAACTGAGTTGGTGTTGCACGCAGCAAAGTTGCATGTCTGCACGTGTCAAGGGAGCAAACGCAGGAATGCACACCGACGAGCTCGCAGGCTCAACAGCAACATGTGTGCGGCATGTCAAGCGGTCTCTCAACGAAGGAAACACCCCGCCTTGAGGAGCGCCGAATGTTCCTGCGCGGTGCGCAGCAATGGTCAGCAAGAAAGGAAGTGGCAAAGCTTCGGCACTTTAGCAGCGCTGGCGTCCCCTGGTGTCATGCTTGAGGGTACCATAGATGTATGCTTCATTTTCCCTTATGAGTCTGGTACACGCTATGGAGTGAAAACGCTCGGAGAAAAGAGATTTGGTTAGGGTGGCCGCGCGGCGCGGTGCATATGTTTTGCTCACATCCACAGGATCCGGGCAACATCTGCCGCAAGGTCACATTCATTTCGTGGCATTCTGGCCGTACTCATCAAGCCCGCCAGTATTTTGCGGCAACCTGGTGGTCCTCGGTCTCCTGCCTGCCGGGGTTTTGTGGTGGTCTCCTTGTGGACTCTTGGCGGTCTCGTGGTCTCCTGGTCGTCCTGGTGGTCGTGATTGCCTGGTCGTCGTCCTGGTCATAGTGACATAGTGGTCGCTATTGTGGTCTTGGCCTTTCTGGTGGTCGTTGCGGTCGTGGTGGTCGTTGTCTTGGTCGTCATGGGGTCGTCATGGTCAACTACCACTACTGCTGCGACGATCACCACCACTACCACTACCTGTCACATGCCACCGCCACCGCCACCACCACCACCACCACCAGCACCACCAGCACCACCAGCACCACCACCACCACCACCACCACCACCACCTACTAGTACTACTGCTACTACTACTACTACTACTGCTGCTGCTGCTGCTGCTGCTGCTGCTGCCACCACTGCTGCTGCTGCTGCTGCTGCTGCTGCTACTACGACTACTACTACTACTACTACTACTACTACTACTACTACTAATACTACTAATAATAATAATGCTACTACTACTACTACTGCTACTACTACTACTACTACTACTACTAATGCTACGACGACATGACGACTACTACCACCAACACGACCACCACCACCACCACCACCACTACTACCACCTCAGCTAACACTACGACTACCACTGCGACTGCCACTGCCATTGCGACTGCCAGTACCACTACCACTACGACGAGCAGGATGACGACAACAACAACTACTCTTGCAGTACAACGGCTTGATTCGCTTGGGTGGAATTCATTCCGCTTGAACCGGGCAGATTGCCTGAACCCAAAGCGAAGCAGGCATTTAAGATCAAAGCTGTAGTTCGTTGAATCGTTGATCCCTGCTGAAAAATGCTGCTGCAGCAAGCCTGAGGTTTCACTTCTTCTCGCTGCCGGAACAGTGCACCCGAGAACTTCAGGCTCAATCGTCAATCGATTTCTGTGCTCTCGAAAACTGGCAATTCGAGTTCGACGACAGTCATACGAGTGGAAATGTGCTCATAGCTCTGCTATGTCTTTCCTTATTATGTCCATGATTCGCTTGGGTGACGAGCATAATATTAGCTATTGGCATTCATTGTCTTGTGTTGTGGTTCTGCTACCGTTGTTTGTTTATCGGGTTCAGGCTGAGTTATATATCTGCTTGGGACATTAAGCTACAGGTCCTCCTCAGTACCACCATGCTCACCTTACCGTACGTGAAGTGCCAGCACAAAGCTGCTGCTGCCCAGTGGACCTGTCATCTGAATGGTTCAGCAATCGACCATGGTCTTCAATGACAACGTTTGACAGAAGGCTCAGAAGGGTCACTGAATCCAAATCTGCCCGACGGGCAAATTGCTCGCACCGTCCTGGATGCCGCAAGCTGTGGTGCTCGACCTTGCATGCACGCGATCCGTTTGTACCGGCCGGCCAGACTCAAAGAAACTCTAGATCTGCATCCAAGAAGGAACGACACCTCGAGCCCAAAGTGCACTCCCAAAGGACTCCTCCAAACATATGTTGTGTAGCATACAGTCCCCTTAAAGATCTACAAATGCGAACACACAAGTCAGAGAGTTCTCCCGCAACAGGTGCCAATCTGGGCGTGGCATCGTCGCCTGGTGGCTCAACAGGCGAGCGCCTTAGAACGACCTGAGATCGCCCCAGAGAAGTCCAGATTCTGGAGTAAGCCAGCATTTGACGCCGGCGGGCGTACAGCTGTTAATGCCTGTCTGTGGAACCTTGTGAGTTGGCTTGGTCTGCTTCAAGCGAGGGGTGGGCGAGGTGGGTGAGGGTCATTTGAGTTCTGAGCCTAATAAAGAGCGAAGAAGTCAGACTTCGGTGCTGTGCACTCTGCCTTTGCGTCTTTGCGTCCTGCATTCTAGTCGGATCATTCCGTTCGGCATACGGCATACAGTGTAGGTATTCTCCCAGTGTCCTGCACTAATCGCCAGTCAAGATGCCATTCTGCCATGCCCCCGCCCTCGAAGAGTATCTTCGAGAGATCCACATCCTGAGTTGAGCATCGTGAAGAGAAATTCGCTGTCGCAACTTCGATGCTTATCGCCTTCCAAGATTTGCCAGTTCGTCATTCTGTACAGCCACTATGCATATTGAAGCAATACGTTTCTCCAGTACGTTGTCGTCTGCTCGCCACACGTGCTCGGCTAGGTTTTCCAGCTAGATGCGGATCACAGTCTGAAGCCCACCCTCACAACATGCTTGGGGCATTTGCTTTTGGCGATGAGGCGCAGCATCCTGTGGCGACGCGGCTGCTGTGCCTCGGTGTCTAGTTCAGAGGCTCTAGGCCTTTTTACAATCGGTGTTCGACTAGACAGTCCGGGACTCCCAGACAACAGCCCGGAAGCACGTCAATGCCGTAATCCGTGATCTCGTGGTACGAGCTTTTGAGCACTGCTGCTAGACAACCCCACGCACTGATCCAGAAGCGAAGTTCCCAAAGCCCCCTGGCTCTAAAGGCCGTTGTAGCGACCTGAAACCTCAGACGGAAGGTCGGAGGATTTCTCCGTCCACGACACCTCGGCTCGGGATGCACCGTGCGAGGATTGTGGTGAGGCGGTACCTTTGCGGGCAATGCTGTATAGAAGAATAGATTTTTGAATGCCGGGCCTTAAAGGGGTTGTGTTTGTGATTTCAGGCTCGGGGGCGGGGCTTGTCAGGGGCTAGGGCACAGGGCTCTTAAAGCCGACGGTTCAATGTGTCGTGTTTTTTGGGGACTGGGTATCAGGTTGATTACACAGATAGGGACAGAGCAGGGCTTGAAGCGCCATAGGGGTGCGTGATCTCGGATTGAAGACAACAGCGGTCGCGGAACTGTACTCAGAGATTTACCTTCAGCCAAATGGCGGGAGAGGTGGATACCTGCCGAACTGAGTCGCCACATGGGGAAGGCTTTGGAATTGAATGTAGGCATGCGCTTGCGCCTTGGTCCGACAAAGTTGCGTAGACTTCCTCAGGTTGAAAGTGGCACGTAGGCGACAGCTGGAATCCGGTACTAGTGCTCGCAGGCGAACCGCATTTAGCTCGCACGGAAAACAGCAACACCTGCTTCTGATGAACACGAACGGAACGCTCAACAGCAAGCACCGTGCAGCGGGTGTCCGTCCTTCAGAAGCCTTGGGCCAAGGTCGAGTTGGACTCTTTGTCGTCGAAAACGACGTCCGAGCATCAACCTTAGCTTCCTTCCCGGAATGCCGATGCTCATATGGGTTTCTGCGTTTCTGGTCCACCGTAAAGCGGTTGCGCTGAGCTCGTGACAGCATCACTGCTCGACTGGACCGTCTTCGGTACGCATGTTCTGTGACTTCTGTCAACAACGGGTCGCAAGAAAATCGAAAGGACTTCCAGCATCAGCATAGCAGTAGCAGATAGCTGTGTTTCCCGGCCGGAATTGCATGGACAGCACAAGAAGGCAAAGAATGCAGTACTACACAATTCACGATGCTTTTTGCAGAAGGTGGTGTGGCATCTTGAAGCGTTCATGCGCGCATCCGCTGCCATTCAGAAAATGTTAAACCTCGTTGGTGTTCCCAACCATTCGTCAACGCATATGCATTTCGGTTTCCTCGCCACTCGGCGGGAAATCAAGTTTTGACGTATTCACATGTGTATAGGCATGTATGTGTATGCATGCATGCATGTATGTATGTATGTATGTATGTATGTATGTATGCATGCATGTATGTATGTATGTATGTATGCATGCATGTATGCATGTATGCACGTATGCGCGCATGCATGCATGCATGCATGCATGCATGCATGCATGCATGCATGCATGCATGCATGCATGTGTATGTAGTGCACAGACCTAGGGTTTAGTCTAACTATATGTTTGGAAAACCACATTAGACCTTCCTTCACCAGAGTCTCACACATTTTTCAATCGGGGGCGTCTTTCTTATTCGCAAGGTAGGAACCCGAAACCCTCCCAAAGGCTGTGGGCCGGCGACCTACGCCCGAGCTCAAAGGCGCAAGGTTTGAAGTTTCCAGGCCATAAGCTCTCCAAATCTTGGGCTGTTCAACTCGTGTGGGTCCCCTAGCCCCTGGCTCTTTGCTTAATTCTTCAGCCCTCCACGACGTGCCTTCGGGCGACTTCCCAAGCTCTCCCCGATTTGGTGGAGAAATCCTAAATCCTCCGAAGACAGATATCAGTTCTTCAACGCTCCACTATTTGCCTTCGGGTGAATTCCGAAACTCTCGCCGGCATGCTGCAACAATCCTAAACCCTCCCACAGGCTGTGGGCCGGCGACCCACCGAAAATTATCGATTTCGGGGACTTGTAAGAGCCTGCGCTTTCCAACTGAGCTGTGAGGCGGACTTGCCTCAAACCTGGAAGGTTTTAAACTTCAAACCTTGCGCTCTTCAACTCGGGCAGGGAGCCGGGGAAAGTGAGGGCAAGGGGACCCGCACGAGTGGAAAAGCACAAGATATTTTCAGGCCATGAACTCTCCAAATACATCTTGCGGATTTTCAATGTCCACTCGTGCGTGTCCCCTGGCGGCCAGGGGGGGGGGGGGGGCTGNNNNTTCCGAAGCTCTCGCCGATTTGCTGCAGATATCCTAAACCCGGAGCGCCTAGGCTAGGAAGCTGCATCTGAAAGCAAGCTCTGATGAGATAGCACACTGATCTGGATAGCGGCAAGGCATGGCAGCAGAGACTGCGTGCAGCAAAAAGAGTGTTGTGCTTGTTTACTGTGCAGTTTTCATACTGGTAGCGGAGCCTTCGAGCTCTTAGGGACCCGAGCCCTTACATGCGCTACCTTCCTAAGCTTCCGTGTGAATAAGATTTAGTGGTTCGCCCAGCGTCGCCTTTTCATGTCGTTGCTGGAGGGCCTCACATGGGGCAAGTTTTCAGAGATTTCCGAGAGCGAATCTACTGAAGGGGAATATGGAATCCCGCGCTACGACGGGAATGTTCACCAGCTCCAAGAGTACACTTACCGTGTGAAGATGAAGGAGCTGAAGGAAAGCGGGATGGACAGCACCGAGGTGAAGAAGCTAGGCCCGCTTGGAGTCCGTCTGGTGGAAGGACTCAGAGGACCGGCTATGCACATAGTGCGTGAGATAAGTGCAGAGACCCTCGCCAGTCCCAAGGGAGCACAGATGATCGTGAAGTACCTCACCGAGGCCCTACGACCTCGCCGTTTTCAAGAAGCCCGCGAGCTCTATAGTGCAGGAGCCCGAGAAAACGGACCTTTGAGCAGGCAGGTCGGCGAACCGGTTGCTATATATATATATATATGTTCTCCGGAAAAGGACGTGGTGGAGCTACCTTCAAGACTTGGACTCAGAAATAAAGCTCCCGCTCACCGACGACCAGGTGCTCATGATCAGGACCGTGATCGGCAAGGACCTCACCGTTGCCAAGGTCTGCGAGGAAATGGTGGCCCAACACCCGCAGCTGCACATGAAGGAGAAGCGTGGCTTTGGCTATGGACGAGGGCGGCCCTTCTTCAGTAACAAGGGCAAGGGCCTCACCAAGGGCAAGAACAACTTCAGCTACCAGGCCGTGCTTGCGGACGAAGAGAGCCCCGAGAGCTGGGACGATGTGTACCTGGCTTGGGAAAATCAGAGCCAGAGCCTGGGCGGCTACGAGGAAGACCTCTCCGCCTACATGGGCGAGGGCGGCTATGACTATGAGCTGGCCGAGGACGAGGTTGCCGACGGCCTGGACGAGAACTACGACGCGTAGACGGCCGAGTACGCGGCGGATGTCATCCAGGCAGAGACCGAGGCCTTCTTTGCCAGAAAGCGAAAGCAAGCGCATGCTTGGGCTTTCCCTGGAAGAAAGGCGCACCCGGGTCAATGCGTTGAAGGCCCCGACCTCCTGCCGCCGATGCGGCCAATCCGGCCACTGGGCAGGGGATGCAGCTTGAATGTCCGAAAGGAAAAGGGAAGAGCAAGAGCCGGGGCACTTCTTCGGCTACGTCTTCCTCGGCGACTACAGCTTCAAAGGGCAAGCCGGCCAACAACGGAAAAGGAGGACCACCGCACTACATGGCTTACACCGGCGCCTTTGCGAAAGTGCCGCCGCCAGCTTCCCTGGACCCTCCGACCGAGACGGCTCCTCGCGAAGGGCTATGCTCAGGAAGCGTACCGCACCGGAGACCTTGTGAGCTGTTTTCGGCGGGGAAAATGGTGCGGCCCGGCAAGGGTCATGAACATGGAGGGCAAGTCCTCTTTGTGGCTGTTGCACGGAGGAATGACGGTGCTCGCGGCAGAGACAGCCTGCCGACCAGCTGCCGTGGAGGAGGTTCGGCGACGACAGGGGCTGGATATGAGGCCCACTTCACCGCACCTCAAGCGCACCTTTGCCCACATCGACCTTCTTGAAGACGAGGAGGCACTCCCCTTCTGCAGCTTCCCTACTTTGACTTTTCGCAAGGCTCTGTGGAATCGCCCGTTCCGGCTGGCAACCAGACTGAGGACAATCACCGCGACCAGGAGATGGAGGTGCCCGAGGGGAGTGGAGAGCTGGAAGCTGACTTGGAGCCGCCGACCAGACAGGTCACACAGCCACGTCCTTTATTACGCCTTTGCAGCAAGCTCTTCACAGGTCACCAGACGAGGTCGATGGGGTGCCCAGGTCACGTTCACCACCCATGGTTCGTCGAGGTGACCCGCCGCCAGCTCTGGGACACATGGCCTATCCGGAGACCTTTGACGAGGTGAAGCGAGCTACTCCAGGCCAAGGAGAAGAACAAGGCAAGCCACGCGTTCTTGGCCAACAGGGCAGAGAAGAAGTACAAGAAGAAGGTGCAGAAACAGGGAGCAGGACGCGAGATCGTGTACCGCCACGCCAGTGATGATCTCAAGCGTGGCTTAGATGCTGCCAGGAAGAAAGAGTGGGACAACTGGAAGGGCTACACGAACATGAAGAAGATCACAGCCGACCAGTTTCGTGAGATGAAACGCAATGACCCGAATCTTCGGGTTATTCCCACTAGATGGGTCGACGTCGACAAGGCCGAGAAGGACGCACCCGAGCGAAAACTCAAGAGCCGGCTTGTTGTGCGAGGAGATTTGGAGGATGCCTCCAGCAGGCGCACAGACAGCCCCACAGCTTCACAGACGGCCATGGGACTGCTGCTCTCTTTCTCAGCAGCCAAGAAGGAAGGCTCCCTTGCGATCGGGGGACATCTCGGCAGCTTTCCTTCAGGGGTCCGAGTTGGACCGCAAGCTTATCCTTAACATGCCAAAGGACCAAGCACCCTACGACATGGACCCCGACGACCTGATCGAGGTGTCCACTACGTGCACGAACCCGGCTTCTACGTGCTCAACGGCGCTCGCCCTGACGGCTGCACCTATGTGCGAGGACTTCTTCTTATTCACGTGGATGATCTCCTTTGGTGTGGGAACCAGGAAATGCAGCAAGTTCTAGAAGAAGTACAACAAATCTATAAGTTCGGGACCCTCGACTCCACCAACTTCAAGTACTGTGGCAGGTGGCTGGTGCAAGTTGAGCGAGGCATTCATGTGAGTTGCCCGGAACTCATCAGCCGCGTTCGTCCCATTCAGATGGAACCGCGGCGACGAGGTCAACGCGAAGCGAAGGCCACGCCCGCAGAACAAGGGCAACTGAGATCCGTGATTGGATCTCTCAACTGGCTGGTCCGTGTCTGCCGCCCGGACCTGGCGTATGGAGTGGCTAGACTTCAAACGGCCTTGACCAAGGCGGTGGGTCAAGACTTATAGTGGAGGCGAACAACCTGGTGCGCTACGTCAGCCGGACAAAGGACCAAGGTTTGTTCTACCCCGCCGAGGCCATGGACCTCGATAAGGTGATGCTTTTGGCGGTGCAAGACGCCTCTTATGCCGCGGACTACGACCAGAGCGCCAGTGGAGACAGAATGGGCTACCGCAGCCAAAGCGGACGTGTGCTGATGCTTGCCCCGGACGACTGCGAGAAGAACATGAAAGGGGTGGTTTATCCCATCTCGTGGCACAGCACAGTCATACGTCGTGTCTGCAAGTCGACTTTACAAGCAGAAACTTTGTCGATGCAGATGGGGGCTTTGGAAGCAGACCATGTTCGGGCGGTGATCCATGGACTATATATGTTCCTTTCGGGACCTGCTCTACGCAATGGATGGTCGAGGCCCAGGACCGTATGAAGGTAGCCTGGTTCACCGACTGCTTCAGCTTGTGGTCGCACCTGCACAACCCGACCACCGGCAGTGTCGGAGACAAGAGGCTGGCGATCGATTTGTGCGCCATGCGGCAAGAGCTATGGAGGGCACAAGGCGAAGAGATCGGCGACCCATTGGGCAATGATCGCCCACCAGATGGTGCCACGACGGTGATCTACTGGACCAGCACAGACCGCATGTTAGCTGACGGCCTCACGAAGCGTCTTCAATCAGATGACACACTTGTCCATATGATGAACGGTTTTGCCATCGACCTTAGCCCTAATCCAGATCAGAAAAGCAATAGGGGTCTGAAAGCGAGCTCTGATGAGACAGCACACTGATCTGGATAGCGGCAAGGCATGGCAGCAGAGCCTGGACTTGGCGACGCATGGCTCAAGCCTGCAGCAAAAGGAGTGTTGTGCTTCTTTACATGCAAGCGCTGTGCAGTTTTCATATGCAGACCTCACGCTTTTCAGCTCGTATGGTTAAGGGTTTAGGGCCCTAGACCCTAACCCGATGCCGGGCGAGACTCTCAAATGTTTTCGGTGATAATATTTCTCAACATACTGCTTCACCGTATGTAGGTATGTAGAGGTACATAGGTAGGCAGGTAGGTCGTGTTTGTGCATGTATGTATGTTGTGTGTATGTATGTATGTATGTATGTATGTATGTACGTATGTTTATGCATGCATCTGTTTTTGTACGTATGTATGTCTTGTTTTTTTTGGTGTGCACATGTAGGTCAAAGGTCTCGCAACGACAAACAAAAACGCCCCGGGGACGACAGCAAAAACAAAAACGCTCCCCGAGGACGACAGCAAAACAAAAGCGCCCCGGGAACGACATCAAAAGCAAAGCGCCCCGGGAACGACAGCAAACAAAAAACGAGCCAACGCAACGACAGCCCCGGAAACGACAGCAAAAAAAATAACGGGTCCCCATAATAATATTAATAGTAGTAATAATAGTGATAAGAACAACAGTAGTACTTATAATAATAGAAAATATTCGTAACAATCGTAATAATAGTAATACGAGTAATAGTAGTAGTATTGTTTGTAATAAGAGTGGCACTAATCATAACAATCGTATTTCTACTAGTAATATTAACAGTGGTAATAACAGTAAAAATACTAATGATCGTGATATTCGTAAGTAGTAATCATAATAATAATATTAGTAATGATAATAGCATTCGTAAGAAGAATAGTAGCGATATGAATAATAGTAATACAAGTAATAGCAGTAGTAATAGTACCAATACTAATATCACTAATGATACTAGTACTACTAATAATATTAAGATTTCCAATACTATTAGACTATTAATTAATGCTGATAATGGTTCGCAAACATGTGTTTAATAATTCATCCCGAGCTCAGAAACAGTTTGAATCAGCTACAAATTGGTTTCAGGGAGTTGCTCCGCCATGGTTGATGTCGCGAAATCTGCCGCGTCGATGCGCGCGATCCATGTATATGGTTCATCGCCGACACTGTGCCAAACCTATACCCCGAGCTAAGAAACTACTATAGTCAGCTACACATACACACGGCCAAATACATGTTCCGTGCAAACGTTGACTTGATTGCTTTCGGGATAATTAATCCGTGTCTAGTAGGCGAACGTGTATTTTATCTTCATATTCATGGGAATTGAAGGAGAAGGTATGGGACAGAACGAAAGAAAGAAGGAACGCCATGTAATTATCAAAAAATAAATAGAGAGAAAAAGAGAGAAAGACACAAAGACACTAGTTTATGGAACGAGCGAAATAACGAAAGTATGACAGAAGTGGGGGGGGGGTAAGCCATGCAGACTTGGCTCGGAGCATATGAGTAATTTGAAACCCATCATGCGTGCATTGTGTTTGCAACTGGCGGGGCTGCGCCACGTTTCGAGCCGTGCAAGCTTGCTTCAAAGCAGCCCCCCGCCCCAAAAACCCGCTTGTTTGAGCCCTGCAAGCTTGCTTCAGAGCATGTGAGGTTTTGGAAACCCTGCACGTGGGGGACCTGCGAAGCAAAGGAGTCTTTTTGAAACCCATCATGCGAGCATTGTGTTTGCGAATAGGGGGCGGGCTGCCCCCAATGCCCGCGCCTTTTTGAACCGTGCAAGCTTGCTTGTCAACATATGACTCTTTTGAAACCCATCATGCCCGTCGTGCGAGCCTTGTGTTTGCAATTTGCAATTGGGGGCGGGGGCTGCGCAACCCGTGTTTTTGTTGAGCCGTGCCGTGCAAGCTTGCTTGCCAGCATATGACTCTTTGAATCTGAAGCCCATCATGCGAACAGTCTGTTTACAAATGGGGGGCTGCGCCCCGCCAATCCGCCGCTTGTGCAAGCTTGCTTGACAGCATAAACATCTATTGAACCACAAAAAAAGTATAAATTAAGAAAGTAGGGTTTGTTTGCCCCCCCCCCGCTTGCGCAAGCTTGTTTAGCAGTATATGCGTCTTTTTGGAAACCCATCATGCCAGCATTGTGTTTGCAATTGCGGGGGGCTGAGTCACCCCAACTTCCCCCCCCCCCTCCCCGCTGTTTTCAGCCGTGCCAGCCTGTTTCAAAGTATATGAGAAACCCATCATGCGATCATTCTGTTGGCTGCGCACCCCGGACCCCGCAACCCCCTCGCTCATGAAAACATTAGACAATGGAGGTTATCCTGGATACAGTAAATTACAGGTGTTCCTTTGGGAACATCTTCAACATAAAGAAATGAGACTTTTGAGAATTAGGGTTAGTTGGCCTCATGAAATACTGAGAAAGTAGATGTTATCCTAATACAACAGAAAATAGAGGTTTCGCTGTTAAAGCGAAAATAGAGGTTTTGCTGTGGAAATACAGAGAACCCTCCCACCACCGCCACCACCACCAAAAAGAAGCCCAAAAAAAAAACGTAAACGGCAGACAAAAAAACCTCCACTTGCACCCATGCAATGACAGCAAACAAACGCGCCAGGAAGCGAAAAAAGCGCGCCCCCGCAACGACAGCAACCAAAAACAACGCGCCCCCGCAACGACAGCAACAAACAAAAACGCGCCCCCGCAACGACAGCAAAAAACAAATGTGCTGTCACATGTACAGCAACATGCCGGGTCCCATGAGACTTATGGGGCAATGGAGAAGGGGTGCTAAGCTAAGGGGTGCTTGTCTACCAGTCCGTGCCTCCTTAAGCAGCGTCAGCGGGGCTGTTCTTGTGTTTAGGGTTGGGGGTGTGGTGTTTTGGAGTTGTGCGATTCATGACGTTTCGAGTTTGATAGCGGGTTTCGGGTAGTGGTGTTTCTGTAGTCTTTAAATACTGGGTTTTTAAGGGAGTCGGCCCCTCCCCCATCAGAGATGTACGTTTTGTCAGAGGTTATCAGGTCCCAAATGCAGGGCAGTTCGCTTTTTTGGATGTTGCTATGTTGGTAGGGTTCCAAGTCACTAAATACCGGATATTTAAGGAACCATTCCCTTAAATACCCGGTATTTAGTGACTTGGAACCCCCGCCCCATCATAGAAACATCCAAAGAAGCGAACTGCCCTGCATTTGTGACCTGATAACCTCTGACAAAACGTA
>CAJNJA010039620.1:0-22082 GCA_905231915.1 Symbiodinium necroappetens | reverse complement strand
GTATGTATGTGTGTATGTATGCACGTACAACTGTAGGTATGTCTGTCTGTCTGCCTGCCTGCCTGCCTGTCTGTCTGTATGTATGTAAGTATGTATGTATGTATGTATGTATGTCTGTATGTATGCATGCATGGATGGTTAGATGGCCGGCGGATGTATGTATGGATGTATGTATGTATGCATGTATACACCATAGATCAAATCATGGATCGCTTGCAGTTCAAGGTCTGCGGCTAGATTAACCAGGGTTTTTTTTGGCATGTCCAGGCCATTTGGATCTACCTGTCATCGCGCGGTCCTGAGACTTCTGTCGGCGCGGAAGCACGACGCCATGTGCTCTTCAACGAGTTTGTGCTGATGTGAAGAAGGTTTACGTTTGGGACTCTGGTGATACACAGGGCCCCTGACGAATATTGGTGAAGCAAAATTTTGAGACACTGGTAGAAACCATTTCCCCCACGGTCTTGCTAGACTTTGCAGGATGTCGGCTTGCGCCGTGGTTGGGTTCTTGGGACCACCCAAAACCCAAACCCAACATCCTGTTCCCTGTCCGCTGAACCTGAAGCCCCAAACCCAAAACCCAGAACCCGAAACCCTAAATCCGGGCTTGGGCTTTGGACATGGGCCCTGTTTCGGCCGCGGAACCCGTCTCTTGCTCATTTTTCACCGGCTAGGGACCGGGCCCTGAAAGGCCTGTCAGCCTGTCCGGTGGGTTTGGCGACCGCAAGGGGTTTTTGGGGAGTTTTGCGTGCAGTCATTACTTACTGCGTAGGAACTGGCTTCCCAGAGACACGGCACCAATAGGGGCTCAGGTTCAAGCAGGAGCCCAACACCTTAAGCAGAAGCCTGGGCCGAAACCCCTAAAACCCAAAACCCTCTCTCGGCCAAACTCTTCCAGGCAGCGATTTTGGAGTCGGACATCGACACATGGAAGAACGACAAGGAGCGGCCGGGCCATTCTCCATCCAGATTTTTTGGGTTTTGGCTTTAGGGTGTAGGGGTTTAGGGCTTAGGAGTCCTGAATCCTTAAATCGAGAAGCCCTGAGCCCTGAAATCCTCCAGCCCCAAATCCTTGAATCCTTGACCCTTCAAGCCCTGAATGCCTCATTTCCCAAAGCCGATTTCCCCAAAACCTACATCCCAAGCCCGAGAGCCTATATTTAAGACCGAAAGCGCCAGCGCTCACAGACGTGCAGGAAGCCGCCTTCCAAAAGCTCAGCGGGGCTGCAGGCCTGACGTTGAAGTAGGCGTTGTATTAGGGGTTAGGGTCTAGGGTTTAGGGCCCAAGAGTTTTCGGGAAAGGTTCCCTGACGGGTTCTTCCAGGATGTTAAACTGATCCGGGGATCTCGGGGTTCACGGGTTTTTGGAGAGTCTATATCTACAGGCTCCGTAGGATTACTGGTGCATGGATCGGCGGTCTCACGGGGATACTAGCAAGAACAACACACTAACACCTTACAGAGCTTTACAGAATCCTTTAAGGGATCCTCAATGAACTAAACCCTCACTTTATATGAGCTTGGGCATCCGAGAGGCTCCGCAGTTTCCGGTCAAATCGCTTCCTTTCTCTGGCATGCCGAGGAAGGAAGGCTCATCGCTACTGTAGCCTTGCGCGCAGAGTTTGCAATTCGAAGTTGGCTTAGTTATGCACTTCGCCTCGAGCCACCTACCAACACTTGCAACTCCCCGACGTGTAGCCCTACCCCCCGGGACCAAAGCTTTCGAAGGTGCCGGCGCCATGCGCCTGGTCCGGAGTTGGAACTTGATTCCGTTATCTTCGGGGTCCCGTGAGTCATCCAAGCGTCAAAACGAGTTGAGGATTTCAGATTTGTGACGTCGCGTTTGCATTTGGTCGCCTCTCTAACAGATCGCATTCCATTCTAGTCGCTGCGCGTCTGTGTACCACAACGCCCTATCAATACTTTGTTCAGGTCCATGTATTACAGAGAGGAGGATGGGAGAGATAACGAATTTCGACGTGATCGACCGATTTTCCTATGCAAGTTTACAGAACTTCCATGGAGTCTGCATCTACAACTCAAGACGAACCTCTCCGAGACATCTCAACAGCCTGAGGCTTTGGGGCGAGCTGAATCCGGACCTTCGCGCCATCTCGGAAGAGACCGGCTGCAACCTGTTCGCTGGCTGCTTTTGGTCCCAGAGACCCCTGAGGGAAGCAAGATACCTTACACAAAATGCATGATTTAAGGCATACATTGACATGTTGATTTACGTTTAGTTGGAATCTTTGGGTTGGCCTGGGGTAATAAAACAAGGCTCCGCCTTCCTCCCCGTTGGAATCTTATGGCTGGCTTTATATAAGCTTCCGTGATGAAGCCGTGCAAAAGAGCACTAAGTCAACAATAAGGCTTCAGGAGGAGTTCCATGGCAAGAGCAAGTGTCGATGGAGAACGATTGTTGTTTCTCAATAGTTTGCTTCGCTAAGGTGGGTTCGTAGTTTGGACCAGTCATAAGATTATTCTGTCCCGAACTTGGTATGGCATGTTATGATTGCATTGGAGCTACACTCGGTATTCGGGATGAGATAACAGTAGGGACATTCGGTCTCTATGCAAATATCATACTATACTGTAGCCCTTGCATACTCCGGCCAGCGAACTTGCTACAGAAGCGCGTAATTTCAGAGTTATTGGAACCCCCCTCCCCCCCCCCCCTCCAAGGCGTAAACCCCAGGTCCCGAAAAACGGCAGCAGATTTCAAAACCCAGGAGGGGAGTTCCTGTTCCCTTTCGTGGCAGTGTTTAGGGTTTTTTTGGCTCTCCATTTTCAGGTTCTACACGCCACCATCCATGTGGCCGGCTGATGTGGCCGAGCGGCAGCTGCAAGGCAAGCAGGCTTTCTCCTTGCTCCGGGCCACTTGGAGACAGAAGGATCCTGGGGGTTCAAGATCCGACGCCTTAAACAACCCTGATGCCCCCCGTTTCAACCAGTGAGCTTTGGGTGCAGGGTTTTTTTTTGGTTAGGGCTTTACGGTTCGAAGGCTGCTTGGGAGTGCTTCGCTGTCTTCGGCTGTCGTGTTTGAGCACCCGGTGACCATATACTATACGCAAAGAGGCCTAGGTAGCCGTTCATCCTGCATCTTTTGGCCTTTATCCTGCTGTGACGGGTGGATGCTTCAGGCCATGCATCATGCGGAAGGGAAGAGGCTTCGGGATGGTCGCAGGCCGGCTTGACGCCAGCTCGCGCAAAATTAAGTTGGCTAGGAGGCTAGGTTTCATTTCAGAGTTCTGATAACAGAACTCCTTGGCCCTTTTTGGTTGCAGCGTCAGAGCCTGCTTAAAACCTAGGACCCCTACGACCGCATGGCCAACGAATTCCGCATGCAACTTGGTGCATCCAGCTGAAGCCTTGGCCATCTTTGCGCACCCTTGCACAGCTGGGGGGGGGGTTCAAACACGCAACAGAACTCTCAGACAATCCTATGAAACTGCTTCTCGCAACCCTATAAAGCCATCACTGACACAGACCTGGGGACTTGCCGTTGTCGGAGCCCTTTCGTCCACACTGGCAGAGCCACAGACCTCGAAACTGCACTTGAGCGGATCCTATTCAAGACTCTTTCAGACACTCCAGAGTCCACAGGCCTAAGAGAAACATCCCAAAACAGCTTTCCAGATTCTTCGGAGCAGGTCAGGGGGGCCTCTAACCCTGGAGCCCGACACCGAAGCTGCTTGCAAGAAAGGCAATGTCAGGGGATCGATTCGGCCTTTTTGTTGGTCTCGCGGCACGACGTGTCTGCGCGTGAAGGCCAGGCTGGAGATGAAGCGGCCTACTACGAAGCTGCCGGGAAGTCACTAGAATGAATCCTAAAGGTCCTAACCTAACCCTAAACGCAAAAACCAAGCCCTACACTCTAAACACTCCAGCTCGATCTCATGATAGACTTGTAGTTTCGATTCTTGTTGATAGGCTCATGACAGTCCACCTTCAAGCAGAAACCTTGGCGCCAAATATATAGAGGTCTGAACAGTGAATTGTAAGCGTATTCTTTCGTCCCTGGATAACTATACGATGTTCATGCACGCTCTTGTTAAGGATCCTGATGTCCGGGTTCAATGGAGTCCTCGATTTTCTGAAAGTCCCGAATCCTTCAAACCTCGATGAGCCCCGCCGGTCAAGAAGATCCACCCTGACCTTAGACAATGTGCGCAGTCGTGGCGGCTAAACATCCATAGCGGCAGTCGAAGCATCATCGAACGCCGGCAGGTCACATGGAGCGAGAGGGGGCAATTTGGCCGCAATGGTGAAGGTAAGAAAAGTTCCATAAACTCTGTAGCCCTCGTGGGGCTTATTGAAAAGAGCCGTGCCCAGTGGTGACTTTAGCATCGATAAGTCGACAAGAAGCTCAAGGCCTCGAAATTCGGAGTAGATCGGCGAAAGTTTTGGACCCAACAAGTCCGCACACCGTCAAGACTTGAACTCGAGGATGAGTACAAGCGCTTCTACGAAACCTGCGATGTGAATGGCTATCTTCAGAAGGAGTACCTTGGCCGAAGTCAGTTCACGTGGGTTTGGCGCTCCAAGGTCCTTCAGCTCCTTCTTCTGGGCTAAGGTACCTATGTGGATACAAACATACGTAGATAAAAAAAGATATGTATGCAGACATATATATATATACATACAGATATACGTGCATATATATATATATACATACACACATATATATATATATTTATATTTATCTGTTCCCCTCACATATCTGCTAATAGACTTCGGTCCCATGGCCAAGGCTCACACAGGTTCTGGCCGGCGACCGCTACAGGCTGGTGTATGTTTTGGGGCCTTTAAACCTTAAACCCTAAAGCCCCAAACGCTAAACCCTGAGCCATAAACCCTAAGCTTGAAACCCTAAACCCTGGCTTTCACCTTGTTAGGACGAATTGCCACCTCCTGCCGTCGGCAGACTATGAATCCACTCCTTATGGCAAGGTCGAGACTGGGCCTTGTTTGAGGGGTTTTGGGACGTCGGACGCAGAGTTCAAGATTCAGGGCGTGGGATTTAGGGTTTTCGGCTTGCGGTGAAGAGGGTAAGTTTGAGCCAGCAAGGGCCCTAACCACACAAAGCCACCCTCCAGACACCGCAGCCATATCTGTCGCCCTCTGCTTTTGGACTGCCTCCATAAGTTAAGACGGCTTTGCAGGGTTCCTCCTTCGAGACTTGTGCAGTTCAGCCCCATTCAGGCCAACTGGCAAACCGAACGAGCTCCGGCAACAGCTAGCACTAAAGGCTCGTTCTTGGAGAAGAACAGTGTGGATCTCTGATAACGGGGGGTGCTGACTCAGCAGAGTCTACCCCAACATAGCCCCTAAGGCCATAAGTAGACGGGGCCTTGTTGTGAGCCTACGCCACCCGCCCCAAGCCTAAGACCGAAGCTGCATGAACTCTAACATCTGAACCCCAAGCCCCCCAAAACCCACGACAAACCCTGAGCTGGGACCCAGAAGCCCCACAACCCTAAGGCGCCCTAAGGCCCTAAGGCCTGAAACCAAAGCCCCAAAAAAAAGAGCCGTATAAGGACCCTAAAGTACGGGAATGATGGTCTATTCCTTATTATGGGTAATGCTTATAAAAGAGCCCTATAATTAGTGCCAAAAAAGCTCCGATGTCAAACTGAGGAGTGGATCGACGAGCGTGGCATTCCAGCAGGGGCTCCCAGCTTTGCCTCAAAGCGTCAGAAAGTGACTCAGTGCTTCGTTGCCCACCGGTTTTTGCGGGTTTAGGGCACGGTTTCGAGCTAAGTTTAGCGCTTATAGGATCCAGGGTGTAGGCTTTAGGATTCAGAGGTTGAGGTTTGGGCTTAGTTAGGGTTTTGGAGAAGATGGCCAATGCAAGCCGGCCCTACGCCGCAAAGGTCAGCGGAGTGTTCCTGTGGATGCGTGGACTTGCCAGGGTTTGTGCACAAGCGTGCGATGATCCGTAACAGCTCCTTTAGGACAAATGGCAGGGTATCCCCCAAATCGTTATCAAGATTCAAGTCTTTACCTAGACTGGCTTCTCTATGGGTAATCACTAGGGTTCGATGGTTGGCCGTACATTTCTCGTGAGGGACTTCGGGGCACGAAGGTGAGCTTCAGGGAGCACCCAATCCTGTCCGTGCGTACAGCGCTCCAAAGCCCCTTGGCTGGAGGAGAGCTTCAACGATTTCATGAGCTCCAAGAACGCCACTCCTCGTGTGGAGCCCGGACAGGACTTTCGGGAGAGTTCAGAAACTCCGGAATTCAAACAGGAACCTCATTTGGTGACCTAAACCCACACGCCCGAGTTTCGTGCGCCGCTCTCTGTGCACCTCTTTGCATTGAAAAGCGGCCCAACCCGTTGACTTCGAAGTTTTGCGCTTCGACGGGGTCCGGGCTTGAGGGCTGTGTTTGGGGTTCCTTTACCATTTAGGGTTGCATTTGTGTGGTGGACAAGAGACTCCGTGTAAGAGGGTTCGGCCGTTCCGTTCGGGTGGCTGTCGCCAGGACGGTCTGGCATTGAGAGGAAGGCAAAGAGCATGCTGCATCATGGCTCAAGAGGAAGCCTACCCAAGGATCCATCGGAGTCCGGATTTCAAGGAATATGTCTCATGTCTGGGAGGCACTGGAGATCCCAATGGCCGGGGGTGCTCTGAGTGTTGCCGTCCTATCACTGGTCTACGAAGGCATCGGCATTGCTTGGCTCCCATTGCTTGGCCCGGCCATCCAGGAGATGTTCAAAGGGACTCCCGACTCCTACTATCCACGACATGGGACGGCCCTGGACGGCACGAAAGCTGCAGATGAGCCAGCCTACACCATGTTGCATCATGGCACGCCAGGAGTCGAAGGGATTTTCCCCGCATGGGTCCATGTAAAGGCACTAAACCCTCTCGATCTTAGGCAATCACAGTCCTGTCTGTGGGCCCACCCATTGGCCCAGGTATCTCTGCATGTATGGCGTGCTCGGAACGGCTGGGCAGGTGGCGGGTTGGAAGCTTTCGCCCCTTGGGCCGGCTTTCGCCTTACCTGTCGGGTTGCAGGATCCCGCAACGGTGAGAGCCCATGATGTTGGAGGTTTATGGTTCAGGGGTTTAGGGTTTAGGGATGAATTAGGAGAGGTTTGAGAAATTTGAAACTTCAGGAAGATGTTTGCCTCCAAATTGGCCAGCTACCCTCCACAGCTCGGCCGCAACGGCCTCTGGCTTTCAAAGATCTACGCCAGCTTTCACACCACCATTGCTCTGCACCACCTGTTGCAACGAGGTGTTCTTGGCATAAGCTCTTACTTTGCTGTACTTAGTGGTCTCTTGTCTTCAGTTACTGAACAGTAGCGTTAAGTATGCAGAGCCACGCATGCAGGTATTCCATGCTGGGGCCAAATCGGTATGGAAAGCTCGAGCTGCATCGCGTGGGCATGGGGCAGCACTACGGCTATGCCGTCACTTTGGTGTCGTCCCTCTTTTGCCTGGCGTATGCCCTGCGGCTCCTTCTAGGCACGAGCGCGACCACGCCTGCGGCAGAGGTTCTCCGGGTGAAGACGGTGCTGGACACAGCAGCCGTGGGAACAGTGCTGGAGATGGCTGTTTTCGTCCCAGCTATTATGGCAGACTGTCCTGTACCAGAGCGCATTGTCCAGTGGACATGGCGTCTCACTATGTCGAGTATTCCTCTCATCTTTGTGGTGGACTCTCTCGCAGCCTGAAATCCGAATGAAGCTGTGAGGAAAAAGAGCTTCCTGGGACTTGGAGGATTGGAGGTTCTGTTGGCTTTTTTCGCTCATGAGGAGTGCTTTAGGATCCCTGAGTTTCGAAATGTCACGACGTCGCGTACGATAGCTATGTTGATTACTCTCATTGCTGAGTTCTTGGTACAGGCCGTCCCTTCTCCATCGAGTGAGGAGTCTCCCCTGAGAACTGTTGTGCGCACAGGGGGTGGTCTCAGGATCCGCAGGAGAGTCTGTGAGAAACCCTTATTCAGAGAACCTCCCGAGTGCTGGCTGCTTAGCTTGGACTCCGTCGGAAAATCACCCGAGCTTTCCTGCACGAGCTGCAGGTATGGGTTCCAGTCTCCACAACTACAAATGCAATGATGTCTCCGCTTACTCCTTGGACGAGGAGCTCTGCATTTGGGGATTCTTGGGGTACTGGGCGTTTTGGTGATTTGAAGGAGCTCGGTTGCTAGAAGCCCTTTGTGTGGACACGTAACTCGGTGTCATGCGGCTCTACCCTAGCTTTAGTCCGGACAGCATGTGTCAGATGTAGGCGCGCAGAAGCATCTGCAACTACACCTTCAAACGCGATATTCTCTCTAAAACCGGAGCAGGCTTCAAGACTTTATCCTTGTTTACTCTTTGGGTCCCTGACCCTGAGCATGTTGCTCCTGACATGCATCGACTTGTGGAGGTGACGAAGGCGCTGATCAGGAAGGCGGCAGCGGGAGGGACTGGTCTCGCACCCTCAACTACCCTAAAATCTGAAACCCTAACACCCTTAACCTTGATAAACAACAAGTTCTAAGCCGCACGGGGGACCCAACGTCGGAAGGACATGCTTTCGCTCAGCGGTTTCAAGCAGTTCGTGGGAGAAGAGGGGTGTCTAGAGGGGGGCCTGGGTAGTCCATGGACTCCATAGCCATTCCGACTATGTCAGTATCACCACCCCAAAACCTCTTTCCGGTGGTGAACCTCTTCTTCCAGCACGCAATCCCTGTTAAACCCCGAACCGCAAACCCGCGGAACCTTGGAGCCCTAAACTCTATAAACCTTCGCACTGGCCAGGTGTTTGCCAAGGATTTCAAGCTGCAGTGTGAGAAATTTGGCCATTGTGCTCCTAGCCTGCAGTCAGCTGCGCTTCGACGGATTTTGGCGGCTGGGTCCCTGTGGCCGTGGCTTCCATCAGAATAATGATTGATAGTTACGTAGTCGTTAGTGCTGATCGGAGTAAGAGGGAGTCGGAGTCTAGATGCGTGGAAATGCCTTCGAAAGAGGGCTCCAAGCAGCAACGAGCTCGACCATGCAGATTCGAGAAGGTTCCGAGTTTCAGAGGTTCCCAGTAGCATGATCTAAGTCAGTCCTTTTCAGTTTGTTTTCCAACCATCTCAGGATGACAAGGAGATGTTCTGCCATGAGAACATTCCGGACATGCTTCTTGGCGGCACGTCTCCTCTTCTCCCTGTGCAACTTTCGCGTCCTCTCGCCGCTGTTGTGACGAAGAACCTGGAGACGCGTCTTCTTACATTTTGTCGTTTGTGTAGTTCCGGCCTTGCAGTGTCAGTGTTGTAAGTTGTGAGTGGCCGGCATCATGATTTGTTTGTCTTTTTGGTGATGTTGATGGTGGTGCTGCCTTCCTTCATGGCTACGATGATAACTCTATGTTGTGGGCACTCAATATGATCAGGGCAACAACGCACGGTGTACTTCTGGGTGAGGGTTCATGGATGCTTTGGTGAGCAATGTCCGCCCTTCTCCTCTTGTTTCATGGCAACCCACACAGCCACTGGAGAGGCGACTCTAAACGCCCAAAAGTCCACAGACCACAAACGACAAGCCCGCGCGTTGCAGGTGAGAGCCATGGAGGGGTTTTGTTTTGAGGTACGGTCTCAGGCTGTGGGCGTCTGCAGCAAGATGATAGGTTCAGAAACCCAGACAGTCTAGGATGCTTACCCGAAGGGGAAGCATTATCCGAGTTCAGACTTTGCTCTGTTTTGGCACCGGAACGCCTGGGCCCCTGAGCTCTAGAGCCCGAAACGCTAAACCGTAAACTCCAGCAGCCCGCAACGTCCTCCCAGGTGCGGCTCCAAGCCGGCAGCGTGAGGCCAACAGATGGAAGCGTCCAAAATTGGAGCCCGCGTGTGTCAGGGAAGCTCAGGGGTTGGGGTTCCTGGGCTCTGCGGGTTCCGAGCTTTGGTCTTCAACATTTTCTTAGGCATTGAAGCACTTTCGGTCTGAAGGCCGGCCACGTGGTTGAAGTTTTGCTTTGCATCGAGGAGTCTTTCGGAGTTTTCAGTTTCGGGCAGGGGTGTTGGCGCGTTAAGTTCAGGTCAAGGCTTTGGGGGTGATGTGAAGTCTGACGGGCTGCCCTGCCCTAAAGGCACATTCGCCGAAATCTGGGGTTCAATGGTGCCGAAGTCAACAGAGACTCTGAGGGTTGGAGCTTCTTGGATTGCCAGTACTGTGCACTCCAGCAGGATTAGACGGATTTTCAAGCGTCAACAGCCAGTGCATGAAGCCTGCCTTTTCTAGAGCATGTGGGCTCCTGCAAAGCATGTAGAGCAGCTTCCCTTATACTCCCTGAAGAAAGGGCCTGAGCAAGAACTGCGACGGAGCTCATCCGTAAGAACAAAGCAGCACAGAGACTCATGAAGTCAGCAGTTCCTCAATCTTCCCTGAGCAAGCTCAAGATCCAACTTGCCTTGGGCTCGTCCACTGCGCCATGGGACGAACGTTTGTGCACCCAGCACATGGACATGGCATTAATTGCTTTGTCATGTCAGTGACAGTGAGAGTGAGCGTAAGATAGGGAGAGAGGGAGAGAGGGAGGGAGAGAGAGAGAGAGAGAGAGACAGAGAGAGAGAGAGAGAGATAGAGAGATAGAGTGTGTGTGGGCTAGGCTCCGGTTCGGGGCCGTTTATCGTGAGAGTCTTTTGGGGAGATGCTGCTTCATGTGCAGTTGTTTTTGCTTGCAGATCAGAGTTCTTGCTAGTCCCGAGCAGGCAAGCCATGGCTGATCACTGTGTCCAGAGGGACTTCTTCTGGCGGCTGTCCTTTAAGGGTGGCACAGACTGTGACAGGGCTCAGCTGTTGGGCCAGGACTTAATCAAGGACCTCGAGGCATCCGAAGGCATCTGCCAACAGCTGCGGACGCATGCCGAAAGCATGAGGACGGGCAACATGACCAAGGCGTTTCGCTTTTTTGTGGAAGAGATAAGTGACATCAGAAAGTCCGTCTCGAAAGAGCAGTGGGAGCTGCAGAAAATCTGCCGGAAAATGGGTTGGCCCTCAGGGACCACAAAGATTGCAGAGGATAAAGGCCACGCGATCATCGAGGAAGAGGCCTTGCCCCGATTCCGGGAGTACCTGCAAGACTCTCGCAGGGAGCGGATTCTCAAGCACCACGTTGTTGTGAGCCCCGCATATCTCCCGCTCCTAGAGAAGCTCATGGCGGAGCGTTTGACCGGCGAGAGGCAACCCAAACTGAGCCCTCCAACCAGAAATGAACTGCCCCTTGGCGCAAAACGTTTTTTTTTTTTTAGGGCGGGGTATTCGGGCACACCATGGGTTGAATCCGCTCATGTTGTCAAGATTTCTAGCGGGGCCCCCAAAGCACTCTGTTGTTCAACCTTCGTGCCATGTCAAGCTTGAAAGTAAGGCCGTCAGATGGCTTCCTGAGCCCAGAAGAGAAGGCCGACATCTTGAAGCAGCTTAAACTGACTTTGGAGGATAAGCTGAAAAGCCAGCAGGCCCGCAAGCTGGAAGTGGAGCAGAGGAGGGCCAATGTGAACGCAATGCTATCGGAAATCCCACGCCAGTTTGACGAGGTTTCGATTCTGAGTCTGGACTCTCGGAGAACGAAAACGACGGGAATACTGGCAAAGCACACCTTCAAAGTCAACCTGGTTGCACTCCCCTCAGTGTGGAAGGATTCAGAAGTTGATGACGGAGCAGGTGTTAGTTCACAAAGCGAGATCTTCAACTTGGTGGCAGAACGGTTGTGTGAGATGTATGGCATCTCCATAAGTGGGGATGCTCTAAGAGATATCTTTTTCGAATGTTGCGAACTTGAGGATAAGATGTCTCGCGCTGGGGACGTGAGCGATGTGTCGGAGGATCCGGCGTCACCTGATGCTTCAATCGAAGAGGTTGAGGATTTCATCCAGGAGTTGGGCAAAGGGGACTTCGAGCTTGGAGACAAGCACAAGTTTGCAGCCTACTGGATGAGTGCTGTTCCTGCCTTGAGCAAGAGGTGGTGATCAAGTATCTCCTGTCGAAAGCAAAGACATTGGCTGCCAGGTGGTCAGGCGACCAGATTCCTCGCGAAGCATTCGAGGAGATTGAGCAGCAGTTGATGCAGTCGACTATGCATTGCTTCACCTTCCAAAGTCTTTCCAAGTGCTTCATTCACAGGGTCCAAAATTCCGATGTAGTGTTCCGCCGCGCTGCCAGAGGCTTGCTTCTCGAGCTGGTCGAGCTGGATGTTGACGAGCTTTTGGGTTCGGCCCCTGTCGAGAAGCAGCCAGACACCGCCAATCTCGAAGAGCTGGTGTTCCGTTTGGCCGGCAGGGCTTGCGCAGTCTTGAGAAAGGCTGCCTTGCACGCAGAGAAGTACTGGCAAGAAGCGGTTGCCCTGCCCGCAAAGAAGCGCTGGCAAGAAGTGCGAGATGCTGCAGCGGAGAAGTGTCGCGGTAAGCCAGGTCCGAAAATTTATCGCTCTGACCGGGTCCGCAGGAACACGTTGCAAACCTACGGGTCTTGGATGTGTCCGCCATCGAAAGAAGTCGTAAAGCAAGCAAAAACGGCAACGTACCGAATCACGCACAATTCTTAAGATCTCGACAAAGGCAAAGCCTGTCTCGCATTCTCATGTGAAGCTCTGCAAGGTGTGAGATCTTTGATCTTTGTACCATCGCAGAAGGAGGGAAGATCTCCATTCTATCCAACAGCTTCCTCTCAAGGACTGGAGGGGCATGCCAGACCAAAAAGAAGAAGATCTTCGCTCACGGCAGCTGCGATTCTTGTTTTCTTTAAAGCTCTTGCTTCTTCTGAACTGTCTAGTCAAGAGGACCGCTGCGCTCGTGGAGCCCTCACGACTTTTGCTGGCCCCGGCGCTGCGCTCTAGACCGCCGTGGTGCCAGATCATGTACAGTATGACCAGCACTCAGTAGCCGCGTGCTGCTACCCGACCCTGGAAAAATCTTGAGACAGAGGTCCATGCGATGCAGGACAGCATTCTGCTTGCAGCTGGGTGCAATAGCCGCCGTCTGTAGTCTTTAGCAGAAGTTGCTTGCACATGATGCTCCAAGGATGCCACAGCTGACGGCAGGGAGCTGCGATCACAAGAAGTTGTGCAAGGTCACGTGTGGCCGTCAGCCTGAGACCTGGAAGCCAGAATGTTGGTTTCGCATGTATGACTGAAGGAAGCCAGCCCAGACAGGAGTCTTCTAAAGTAGGATTGAGTGAGTTACTGTTCCGCGTATTAGATGTGTATCGAAGCTGTCCTTGTAGCATGGTTTCAGTATGGGGTCCAATCATCGCAGCATGACGAAGACATGTTCTGCCATGAGAACATTCCGAGCATGCTCCTTGGCGGCAGTCTCCTCTGCTACATGGGCAGTGTCGCTTTCTGTCACCGCCGTTCTGATGCTAGGAAAACATATTCTCGCGTGTTGCTGTTTGTAGTTCTGCCGGCCTTGCAACTTTGGATGTTGTCAGCCCAGGCCGGCATCATGATTCGTGTATTTTTTTGAAAGATGTTGACTGTGATGCTGCCATCGTCCATGGCTACGATTAAACAGTGTGAATCTGGGTGAGGGTCCGCGGTTGCTTCGGTCGAGCATATAGGTGGCACAAACCACAGCAACCTAAACCCAACGTAAACTCTAAACCCGTAAGCCCTGGCTGCGCAGCTAATTTGCCGTTGTGGAGAGGTTGTGGGGTACGGTCTCGAGGTTTGTGCATCTGCAGCCAGTTGGAGTTTCAGAACAATCAGGTAACGTGAAGACGCATAGCATCAGGATCCTTGCTGCTTGCTATGGTAGGTATCTTTAAAGGAAATACAGGTTTCAGGAAACCCCACATGATCCCACATGTGAGACTGGAGAAGTTGCTTTGGGGCGGTCACAGGTTCGACCAGCATAAATCCAAAAAACTCAATATAATCGACAAAAGACCCTAACAACCCTAAGCACACTACGGCCATAAGAACAATCAAACGTCCGAAAGGCTTCAAACCCCCAACATCAATGCTGAGGGCGCTGAGCTTCCCGGTGGGGCTTGAAGTGTGAGGCCAAGAGAACGATGGAAGCGGGTTGAAAAAACTGAGTGCGAGATGGGTTTAGGGTTAAGGGTCAGCTGGAGGCTTAAGAAAGTGTTAGTTCCAGTGTGTATGGTTTTAGCTTTCATCGCCATTGGGGTTTGGGTTGTGGGCAATCGGTTTAGGGCGTTCACGTGGAGAAGATTTAGTTTGGAATGTTGAGTTTTGGGCACGCGCTTTTGGTTTTTGAGGGCTTGCCGGTGTTGGGGTGACTTCCAGTCTGAACTCTCCACCGTTACATGGTTCAGGGTGAGGAGAATTGGGAAAACGCATGCAGGCCCGTGCTGTCGATTCCGTGCCGGCTCTCAGCAACCCAGTGTAGTGTATACCGTGCATGGGTTGTCAGAGAAAGTGCCGACAATTTCCAGTGCGTGTGGGCTCCGTCAAAGCATTCCTGAATAGCTTCCCCACGTCTCACTTCAAAACCAGGCCCCGTCCCGTGCTACTCCGTTAATGGGCTCGACGACAAACCCATCAAAAACGACTGCGAATGTGTTGTTTCTACCGCTGAAAAGCCCAACTAAACAGTTCAGTCAAACATCCATCTTTCTGAGCGAGCTGAAACTCCACATAGCTGCGCTCTCGTCGCCTCGAGCGCTTTCGCTGCACCATGCGGCCGACGTTTGGGCACCCAGCGCCAGCACGTTGCTTTACGTGCTTAACAGAAAGGGAGGACCTTCTCTAGATTCGTGTCGTTTTGTGGTTTATTGCAATCGTGATGTTGCGACTTCGTGTTTTGAGTTTTGGCATGTGTGATTCCCAGCGACGATAGCATCAAAGCAGGCATCGTGGATCCTGACTTGGACTTCGCCGGCAAAACTACAGTTTTGGATTTTGGAGGCTGTTGGGGCTGGCTTTCCATTCTAATTGGGGCTGAGTAAGTGCATGAGGGCTCTGCATTTCTTTTGCTTGTTTCTTACCCACATGCCTCTCGTGAGGCGTTTGCCCGAAAACCCTTAACCCTCACCCGGTTACCCCACCAGGCCTCAGAGCCTACTTTCCACCTTTTAAGCTTTAAAGCCTCCTAAAGTTATAAGTCCTAAACCCCTATAGTTCCCTAAAGCCTCAACCCTAAACCCCTAAAGTTCCCTAAAGCCTACATTAACGTTACCGGCAGAGTCCCTCAAATTCGACTCAGGCTGAGACCTAGCACTCGCCCACAGCCCCAGGCGCGGTGCGCTGCGGCTGATTTTTGGGGTCTATCGGGGAAATTCGGGCTGTGTTAGAGGGGTTTAGGTGCTTTTTGGGTGCCAGCTTTCGGTCTTTTTGGTCTGTTAGTGCTTCTAGCATTGTATGGTTTAGAGCTTTAGCTGCTAGCTGCTTTGGGCTGAGCATTGGAGTTCAAAACCTGTTCCGGGTGTCCAAGGTGTTGCTATGTGACTCTTGACCTGCCGGTGCTGAAGCGAGAAGTTTATCGTTTCGGACCGGAAGGAAGGTCAAGCCTGTGCACAGGCACACAGGGTTCGGCTGGGACATTTGGAGAGGGAGCAAAGTAGTTGTCTGAGGTCGAGACTCGCAAGGAACGAATTAGGCAGTATTCCCGCTTAGAGCGGATGTATGCTAGTTGCAGAATGCTGCGAAAGGTCAAAGGCTCGTAAAAGGCGTAACAGTTCTTCTTCCTGTCGGACAAGGGCAGTGCGGCGTCTGTGGTGTTTAGGCGTCGACGCCAAGCCAGCATCGGGCTCTCTGGGCTGCAATCCAACACTCTCGCACATGGAAAGTGAACGAAAACAGCGCTGTTCGACCAAGAACCCATAGTCTCCGAACTCCCAGCGTCAAACTCCAAAGCGGAATGATCTAGACTCCACCCCAAACTCTGATCCCTGACGCGGCAACCCGAAACCCTAAGCCCTATACAAATCCTAAAACCGAAACCATCTTCAGGCCAACCATGCGCAAGGGGCCCGGTTCGGCTCGGGGCAGGGTGGCCCAGAGCAGATGAATGCTGAGAAAAAACATGCTTTTTTATTGGTAAGCAAGTGGCTTTCTAGTTCAGGATCTCTGGGCTCTGGCAGTGCGCCCTGAAACTTAAAGCACCTAAACCACCCTGAACCCTAAGTCGCAAACCCGAACCTCAAAAGTCGAACTCCCATTTTCCCCTAGCCCGGACCCCGGACCACCGCCTACAACTGAACCCTGGCCGTCCTTAAGTTCAACATGCAGCCTTACACCCTGACGCTTAATCCAAAATCCCCAATTCTTCGAATCGGACCGGCGGCTTGGGCAATCGTCTACGAGAGATGCGCAGGGGTGTTGGGATGTAGGGGTTTAGAGATTACTTTCTTCAATATGGAGCTTTAGTCACGCTCCGAGTGGCTTCTCTTGCGAGGCTTCTGCGAGTCATCATTCCCTACACAGAAACCCCTGCACCCTACTATATAGCCCTAAGCCCTTAACCCCTGCAGCCCGAAGCCCTTCTTGAACCCTTAACCCCGAAACCAAACTCCCAAACCGCAATACCCCAAGCCCACACCGTAAAGCAGGCCGAGTGCTGCTATGCGACCCAGTGCTGACCCAAGTGGCTCAGGGCATCGGAGCGACAGTCTCGGTCAGGGGGCCCTGACCTCGAAACCCACGGACCCAAACCTCACAAACAGGAATAGGACACATGTTATGAGGCTCAAGAGGAAACAAGGATTTGAAGCGGGAATGCCCTGCAGTCTGTTGCCCTTCTGTGTTTGGTGACGTTGGAGCAGGGCGTTCGATGTTTCAGGGAAGCACCAAAGTCTTTATAATGATGTCCTCACCCGATACGTGCGGACTTGGGGCTGGGAAAACTCTGGAAAAAGCCTTCGAACCTTTGCGTTTTCACATGTTGGGCGTTGAGGATCGCATCATTTAAGGGCTTCCGCACCTTTCCTATGACTTTATACTTCCATTCTTGGAAGTCAGGTGCGAGCGTCCGGCCTACGCGTAGCAGGCAGCGACCTCGAAGGGGTGGAAGCTGCAAGTTTGCTGTTCAGCACACGTGATTTGCTCTATGGCGACTTTATGGCGTGCTCGCAGACCTCTGTTGTTTAATGTTCAGGATTCAGGGCTTAGGTGAGCGTTTTAAGTAAGTTGTAGGGGCTTTGCAGGTGTCTTAGCAAGGGCCCAACAGGGATTTTACACGTTTTCGCTTGGAGGGCTTTCCATGAGGGAAAGCTTCGGTCCATCGCCGGATGACTCCCTTTTCAAGAATCTTTATCGAATAGACGCCATCTATTCTGGCCCCATCTATTCTTGCCCCCACATTTTATCATGTCTCTTCCTGACGATGCACTTTCAACGCGGTTTTGTAAGAACTGAACCTAGCGATGTCGGGCAAACAGAGGACGGCGACGCCGAGTGCCGCAGCGCTAGGCGCGACGCAAGCTGCCTGGGCCACGAGATTCGTGAGAATGGCGGTTGAGTTCAGGGTGTTTAGTGCCTGTAGAGTTTGCAGCTCAGCTGTTTTTCGCTGAATGCGTTTATGATGAGGACCGCGTTGAGGGCAGGCCTTCCAGAGATTGATGGATGAAGGCTTCATTTCGTTTCTTAGGTGGTTGCACAACGGAGACCTGGAGCCTCAATGCAGTGGAAATCCGACACCCCGCAACCCTAAATCCGCTCTTGTCGTTTCCAGGTCAACCCCTGAACCGTGAACCGGAATCTGCTGGACAAAAGGAGCTCCAAAAGACCAGCGTCCCAAAGCCCTGACTCAAACACCCTAAAGATAAACCCCATAAGCCTAAACTTACAACAGAGTTGTATCCAAGTTGAGGAGGACGCAGAGGGCCTGGTGCAAAGTGCTTCACCCAGGTCCGCCCCGCAGCACACATGCCACCTAGCCATCCCCCAGGCCAAGGGCAACAGCTTGTGCTTTACTGTGGGTTCTGAACAGGCATAAAAGTGTGCTTTTTGAGAGGATTCATTTGGGATTGATTGTGTTCCAGACCGTCGTGTGTTTGTTTAGTATAGGGATTGGGCAGTGGCTCTACACGTTGGTGCCATGGAAGTCACACTACAGATGCAAGGGCTTGACGTCATTTCCTCCTTTCGGAATAGGTTTCAACCGGAGTCTGCCAGCTTCTGTAACACTGCACCCGAAAACCATTTCGCCAAGTCTGCTGGCTTTCTGCCCCTTCTTGGCTGAACGGGTCTGCTACGGACGTGAAACCTTGTGCCCCGTGCCCTTCGGAGGGGTCTTCTGTGGTTTAGGGCATGGTGATAACACGGCACAGAGGCATGGGTTTGAGATCAGCTGGTAGACGTGGGAAGTAGTGCACTTGCAAAGTTCCCATGGATCGAAGCTCGGAAAGGGATTCCAGCGTCAGGCAACTTCGCTCCTCCACCGCCTCCGGTCCCCTTTCCGGCCCACTACAGCTCCTGGGGAGGCGCTATCTGCACTGCCATTGCCATGAATGAAGCAATTAGCGAACACAGACACGAAGACAGTTCATTCCGGGTTCTGAGGCCCTCAGTCGCTCTCCCCTGCCGCTCTAGATCCCTTCAGAGATCAGTCACCTCGATCTCGAAGCCAGAAAGCTTAGTTGCCCCTATAGTTTTCCGAGCTGCCCCTGGTCTAGCGCCACGTCTCCGCATGCTTGACCCACCCATTCGAGAGAGCTTGCGTTCAAACCTGCAGGCCCTGAGAAACTCTCACTGCCTGAGGCAGTGGGGGTCATCTGGAATTGACACCCAGCAGCCACCCTGAAATTTCAGAACCCTAAACTCACTTGAAGCCCGAGAACCTCGAACCCTGAAGCCCGAGATCCTACGACCCCAAAGTTACTTAAAGTTAAAACCCCTAAACCCCTGAAGCTCCAACACCGTGCAGCCCGTAAAAACCCTACCCCTGCCATGAAGACCCGATCGCGACGGCCACGAAGGTCAGCGCAGTGACAGTGTGGTTGAACGTCGTGGGTCCAATCCAAATTTTTGGATTGGATAGTGCAACCAGTTATGCAGTACGAAGACAAGTTAACTTCGAGCACCGTACTATGATCTTTCCTCGGCCGGGTAAGCTTGTAGCCGGCTGAGTTCACTCATCATCTCAAGCCCTCCACTTCGGGTCCCCATTGCACATGAAGGGAGTCGTAAAGCAAAAGACTGGTATGTTAATTCTTAAGTCCCAGACATTCCGACCACGGAGCCCGGCCGCAGTTGCAGCACAGGGAGCTTCCAGCATTCCATGGCACCACTCAGCAGGGTGCAATGTTGGGGGTTGAAGAGAACTCGCCACTGCCGGCTTGTCAACTGCCTGCGCGCGGTGCTGCTCCACGCGGAGCTGCTATTCTGCGCCAGCAGGAGCGTGCCCTGATGGCGCAGGTGCTCAACGTCTTGGACTTGTGTTGTGCAATGGCGGTCCCAGCTCCTTGCTGCGGCGGGGCAGTCCCTCCATAGTCCTGGAGACTGTTTGGCATGGCGTATCGGACCAGGTGGATGCTGCGTTTATTCTGTGAAAGGCGGCACTTCGGAATGTGGATAGGTGGCTTGCCTTTCGATCACGCGCCTTGCTGTGAGCTGCCTATTCCCTCCTCCGGGCTGCTCTGTTGTAATCCCGCAACCATAAGTTCCTGGAGTCGACAAAATTCAAAATTTTCGAGAATCCTGCAGGACTAGAACTTGAAGTCAGAAAAATGTACAATTTCCGAGAATCCTAAAACCTCGCCTCCCAAATGCCGGAGATCTAAAACCCGGGCGTGAAATTCGCGCTGGAGTTTCTGGAATCCTAAACTAAAGCGGGTTTCCCGTCTTTCCGTCTTACACATCGTCAATTTTTCAACTCTAAACATGTTCTTTCGTCCATGCCCGATAGCCTAAACCCACCAAGCTTCAATCACATTTGGAAGCGGCCATGCTTTTAGCAGCTGCCCAGCAGCTTTCTCAAAGACCACATATTTAGAGTCTGTTTCGCAGCGTCTCCTGCAATTCTAGGGCATGCGGCCATGCCTGGAATATGAAAGTCTTAACGACCATAAACAGCATCGGTTCTACAGATTCTACAATGTTGCAAACCGAAACTTGGAATTGCAACAGAATTTTCAAGCCATAACGTTGGCGTCCTGCAGTGAAGTTCTAAACACTCAATACACCTGAAGCTGAAACGCTTCACGAGCCAAGGCTGCAGAGCTCGGTCTGTCTTTGCGCGTGGAAGAAAACAGGCTGCAAAGCTTCAGGCAGTGATCGTACGGTTCCTTCACGAAGCCCTCCACTCACCCTGCAGTAGATCCCGCACTCCATCAATCCATGAAGTTTAGATAAACAATCACCAAGCTCTTTGTCGAAATTTTGCACTTCTGGGGCCGAAGCTGCAGCTCAGTTTTCATTTGCAGTTGGAAGGATGAGAGCTGCATTGCACCGCGCAGTTAAGGTACGGCTTGTGCCTTAAACCCACCACTTTTACAACCCCCACCCTTGGCCCAAAGCCGAGAATCCATAAACGTTCACCGTAACCACCGGCTCCCGAGAAAATGGGCTCTAAGGCACCACGTGCCTTGTATGGCTAGGCCATGAATGCCTAAAGTTTACACGTACAAAAATGCCAAAGCCCCCAACCCGGAATCCCACAGCCCACAGCCCACGAAGTCGGCCGGCATGTCGAGTGTTTGGAGCCACAGCTGCAGAGCTCGGCTCTTGTTGCGCGTGGAAGAGAAAGAGCTGCAGAGCCTCAGGCAGTGATCGTACGGTTCAACTTCCCAAAAGGTAAAGGAACTCGCTAGAAAGAAACTCTCTTCTCTTACCAAGAGTAATTTGGAGTGAGCTCTCTTCTTGTTTCAGAGGATCTGGTAGAGGGTTTCTCATTTCCTTCTGAAAGCCGCGGGGAGGACCAGACTTCTACTTTACATGTCGATCCCTTATACCTTGGACCAGTCTAGGCTACAAACCGATGTTTTGTAAAACCCACTTCCCTATAGACCCTAGACTCTAAACCAAGGATCCCCGCACATCGACGAAGCCTTCCGCAGGCCGTCCGGGGTGCCGGGGAAGGAGTGGTTTCAAAATTTTGTGTATATTAATTTTTTGTAACCACATGGTTTTGCAATACAACACAGGCCGCGCCGAGTTTGCATGTTTTTGATCTGTTCGGCTACAGAAAAACCCTTCGATGCTCCTTGCTACAACTTAGCCACAGCTGCGAAGCTTTGTGGGAGGCGGGCATCCTGACCGATTCAGTTTTAACACTTTGCAGGCGAGTCGTTTGTCTCGCAAGAATGGGAGTGCTTACTTCCCTACAGCGTTCTCATGTTCGGGGCCGTGGCGACGTTCGCACAGGATTGCTCGCTCCTGCTACCTAGAAGGCCCAGCAAGTTTGTGAGCCCAAGCGGGCCTGCAGCGCACCAGGTCGATGAGGCAACTTATGCTGTATCTGACACAACCGTGCAGTACCCATGCATGGATGAGGTTGAGGCCCTGCCAAACGTGTGTGTGTGTAACTGTCCAAAGCTTCCGTGCAAGGGGTGTGCTCCGCAGGAGGGCCGAGCTGGCCGAGATGTTTGGGACACACGAAGCTCGGGCGGCTGCCAGCACTTTGCTTACTCTTTTGAATATGTGCGGTTTGGCCCAGCCGCGAATCTGACCGAACTCGGGACAGCAGAGCACCAGATGTCAGTGCAGCACTCGTTCTCAGCAAAACCGGCTGTGGTTGGCGCTAAGATCGCCTTGCCAAACACCTTTGATCGGATGCCTGTTTCTCCGCGACGCTGGTGTCGCAGTGGTCGTTTCTTGCAAAAAGCTCTGGGCACAGCCTGCTGCAGCCTTATGCTTTCTGAGTCACATAATCCCAACTTTCGCTGGCACGGCTCTTGAATTCTGTTGCGGGGCCTGTGATCTTCAGCCAGCATGGGCGCTCGTAAGTGACCTGCTGACTCTGTCTCTTTCGCTCCCTCTATCTGTTATCCTTTTTTTTGTCGTTTTATACCTTTTTTTGGTTTTTACTTTTTATCTTTCATTGTTTTCTCTGTTTCTATTGTTCCGCCTTCCTTTGTTTGTGGTTTCCGCTCTTTCTCCGTTACTCTCTTTGCTGATTGTTCTTTCTCGCTCGCTCGCTCTCGCTCTCGCTCTCGCTCTCGCTCTCGCTCTCGCGCTCGCTCTCGCTCTCGCTCTCGCTCTCGC
>CAJNJA010039609.1:0-28108 GCA_905231915.1 Symbiodinium necroappetens | reverse complement strand
GCTACCATGCAGCGGACTTTTAGGCTCGCGGGGCCTTGCTACGGTAAGCCAAAAAGGGCTACGGGTGACACACAACACTACCAACACTCAACAGACAAAACAAGGCCTCTACTTTCCTACACCGTGGCAATCGCTAAAAACGAGTAGTGTAGGGCCGTGGATGGTCCGAGGAAGCTTCTTTTTGGTAGGCAGTATACCATGCCACTTGCGAATAGTATTACTAGTTAGTATCCATTTCTCTATATGAACTAAAGTTTGTAGGCATACTGCATAATCGGTGTCTGAGGGTCTTTCGGGTTGTCTGACTAGCTTGAAGTGGTCGGATTTCGGAAGAAGAAAGGCTACAGCCCTGGGAGATCGAGATGAGCTCGTTGCTGTCGAGGCTCCTACGTTGCGAGGCTCTGCTCCAAACCCCTCACCCACTACCCACTTGGCATTAAGGCTTGTGGGCTTAGGATTCTGCAAGTTCTGAGAAAGTTCTACAAGGGTTCTAGATTGCTTGCTGCAAGGTTATATATACCATGACTGTGAGGGTGACTGCATACCGCTGAAACCTAAACCCCAAAAACCCTAAACCCCAAACCTTACACACCCCTACCCCCCATGGACCACAGAAGCCTGGCAGTAGGTCGGAAATTCGAAAGACTCACAACTCAAACCCTAAACCCTAAACCCTAAACACGTTCGGGCCATTGGAGGAGCTGAAAGACAGGTGACGGAGCTTACGAGCCGGTCCGTCCTCATCCTCTTCCCCGTCCTTGCCCAAAGATTTCTGGGGCCTAGACCCTGTTTTCCTTCAAACCCTGAAAACCCTAAAGCTTGAAACCTAAACCCTGAGCCCTTAAAACCCTAAACCCTAAAACCCGAAGCCTTAAACCCCTAAACCCCCTAAAGCCCCAAAACCCTTAAAGGCCGTAATCATCTGGGTCCTTCTTGAGGGATTTAATTTAAATTCAAATTACCATAGTACAGAAACCCTACTATTTACAATAGATCCCCACTATGGTAACAACCCTAAACCCTAAACCCTAAACCCCTAAATCCCTAATCCCCAAAACCCCAAAACCCCCTAAACCCTAAAACACTAAAACCCTAAACCCTATGACAACTTAAATAAAAGCCCATAACAAGAACCCAGATCATAATATCAGCCGGAAGGCACCGGGGCCCAGTCCCATTTCCCCGACTTTTCAATCCGAAAAGCAGAGCCGTTTAGGGTTTCAGGGTTTCGGGTTTAGGGTCTAGGATTTAGGGTTTTAGGGTTTAGGGTTTAGGGTTTTAGGGTTTAGGGTCTAGGGTTTTAGGGTTTAGGGTTTATGGTTCAGGGTTTAGGGGATAGGGTTTTTGAAAGTTAAAGGTTCAGTGTTTTGAGAAGGGCTTGGTAGGGCTTGGTATTTTGAGCCACCATACGGCAAACATCCCGGGCTTCCGGGACCTGAAGCTTCGTTTCGCCACATCTACCGAGGGATACTGATAATTAGCAGACCCTGCATCATGTAAGGAAGATGCCGTGGAAGAACCTAGAAAGTCCAATATCCTGAGCTTGATACCCTAAGCTTTAGGAAGCTTGGCATTGTCGCTCAAGAAGTATTCCTGCAATGATGCTTTAAGCTTCCTCGGCGTCAAGACCTGCTCTGTGGATCCTTCGAGACGGCCTCCGCCCAGGACAACTTCTTCTCGCCCACGCGCAAGTCTCGCAAGCCTATGGTTTCCACCACAGACAACAAGCCCTGGTGCACCTCCAGGTTCACAGCGGAGAAGTCCATGCGTGGAACACAGGCACTCGAGAGCTGCGCTTCCAGCGCTGTCTCTTCAACACGAGCTTCCCACTACGCACGCGCGTGGCGTAGCTGCGCAACTCTCTCTGAGTTCACTTGCACTTGCAGCTGCGCCTCGATCAACTCGCGTAAACAGGCATGGGCGAAGGTATGAGTAAATATCTCCTGTAAAGTGCTGGCTTAGCATGCTACAGATCCGGAGTAACTTGTAAACTGTAGATCGCAGCAGTTCTGTCCGAAAAGTCCCTACGCACATACCTTGACGACGACATCGGCGATGTCGCGTTCTGCAACGATAGACAACAGACGACTGCAGTAGCTTGGACAGTGAGCATACATACAGACGACGACTACTACTGCTACTACTACTACTACTACTACTACTGCGACGACGACTGCGACGACGACGACGACGACTACTACTACTACGACCACGACCACGGCCACGACCACGGCCACGACCACGACCACGACGACGACGACTACTACTACAACTACCACTATCGCTCAACTCACTTCCGTCTTCTCGCGCAGCAGGCATGATGGCGCGTGCTGTTGCAGATGTGCTGCAACCAAACTTACCCGCCTGCAGCAATCGCAGCACTTCGTCGTGGTTGTCGCCGAAAGTCGCTATAGCAAAAACTAAGAAAATATATACCCGGAGATCCATGCCAATGTTAATTACCGAGGCCGCCTTTTTACAGTACATTGTATGAGCCGAGTACAGAATCAGCAAAAACAACATCTAAAGCCTTTGTAGAAACTCAGTTCTCAAAGTTCAGAGTCCTATATACAGGGCTGCTCTGCCTGCGAACCCTGAATTGACTCGCTGCCTGGTACAACCCTAGAACCCTAAAACCCTAAAGCCTGAAACCCTAGAGACCCTAGCGACCCTAAAGCCCTAAACCCTTGCAGCCCTATAGACCCTAAACCCGAAACCCCCCAACCCCTAAAAACCTAAACCCATAAAATGCCCTAAAACCCCTTAAACCCCCCTAAAACCCTAAAAACCCTAAAACCCTAAACATCCTAAAACCCCTAAAACCCCTAAAGCCCTAAAACCCGAAACCCCTAAACCCCTTAAAAGCCTAAACCCTTAACACCCCTAAAACCCCTCAAAAACCCTAAACCCCTACAACCCCCCTAAAACAGCCCTAAAGCCCTAAAAACCCCTAAACCCCCCCTAAAAGCCTGAAAACAAAATAAGAGTGGAAACAATGAGGCCGCTACCGCCGCGACACATTGGGCGCAGGAGTCGTCCCCGAGCCGCCTGACATCACAGGGGCTTACTTGGGTAGTTCTCTAATTTAGGGCCCCCTTCTAAGGGTTCCTTAAAAGGATCTATAAGGGTTTCTGTAAGGACACTATAAGGGTTCTTCATGGTAGTTGTTTAAATTAGGATCCCTTTTAGGGTTTAGGGTATATTGGGCACAAAAAGCGGACCTACTCTAGAGAACTACCCACGGAATCACCCATGATACCTCCAACTAGGGCTTGGAGAGGTTTAGGAAGTTTAGGGTTTAGGGATGGGTAGGGTTTAGGAAGCTTAGTGTTTAGGAAGTTTAGTGTTTAGGAAGCTTCGGCTTGGGTTTAGGAAGGGTGGTGGTAAGGAGGGCTTTAAGCAGGATAGCTATAGGTGTAACCCATATTCGGGGCCTTCCAGCCCCACTTCAAACTACCCATGAGCCTCCAAGAAGGGCTTGGCAGGGATCTATCAGGGTTCTTTGGGATTTTCTTTAAGGCGTATCATAAGAGGGATTATACTGGAGGGGTTCCTTGAAGGGTTTAGGGTCATACTGGGGGGCCCCCTTGAAAGGTTTACTGTTTAGGGCTTAGATATGGGAGCTTCGGGTTTCGAGCTTCTTCTTTCGAGTTCTGCCGCCCGCACAGAGCCAGGAGTTCAGGGATTCGGATTGGAGCTTCTCTTTGTTTCAGAGTGTAGTGTAGGGTTTCGGGTTTAGGGATTCCCTCCCGAATATAATGAATTGAGTAGGGTATCTAGGGTTTCATCAGCATAGATATTCATAGTTGATGTCAGGAAGGAACGAACTTCGAGCCGGATTCCTGAGGAAGTACATGCTTGGTAATTGTTCGCTGGAAGTCTGTTCCATGTCGAAAGAGTTTTGGTTATGATTTTAGAACCATGTGGGGATGGCGCGGGACTACTCCGACTAGCTTTTCAGACCTCCAGAAAACTATAACCCCATACACTTAGCGGACCCCCTTGCCTGAACGTCTAGGGCTCTTGCTGATTACAACCATGGAGCCACGGATTACAAACAACAGTACGGCAATTGAGTCTTTTAGGGTTTAGGTTTGGCATGAAGATGCTGAGACAACACAGCACCTCACAGCTCCAAGAAACGCACACTTTCGACTCCCAACAAGCTCCAAGGCCACTACAATGACTACAGTCATTACTTGGAGGTTCCCAGTTATTGCTGTAAGTAGTAGGGTTATAAGTGGCATAAGTATACTTATAATCCATATTACAAGGCTTATAACTCCACTTGTAACTGCCCATGAACCTCCAAGTCCTAAACCCTGAAGCCTTAAACCCTTAGCCCCTATAGCCCTAAATACCAGAACCCTAAAGTCCTAAAACCCTACACCCTGATCCCACAATTAAACAGGCTGGGCAGGCTCGGAGTACTCCACCAGTGCCACGACGCAGTCGTTCGCCAGGCGCTTGGAGATTCCCTGCAGGTCGGGCGGTTGATGATATAAGTCCTGCATGACCCATGATCCTACCTTTGGTTGGTAGGGAATGGAAGAATGGTAGTAATGGTACTTATAATAGTTCCCATTCCTCCATTCCCTGCTAACCAAAGGTAAGTGATAGACCCACTAGCCCCCCAGTAACCCCTTAATAATAAGGGTACCCTTTTTCTTCCAAACTAAAAAAGGGCAAAAGGGTACTACTGGGGCACCTAGCCCATGATAAGGAATACGCCATAAATCCCCATAGTGTAGGGCCCTTAGGGTAAACCCTAAACCCTTCAGGACCCTAATTAGGAATATTGCCCATAATTCCCATGATCATGGCGCCGAGGCTCCCAGTTGGGGGGTTTAGGGTTTGTTGGGGGTTAGGTTTGAGGGCTTTTTAGGGTTTAGGGTCTAGGGGCTTTAGGGTTTGGGGATTTAGGGTTAAGGGCTTCAGGGTTCTTTTTTAAAGTGGACATGTGCACTCTTCACTCCGCCGGGGCTTTAGGGTTCCAGGGCGTAGGTTTCAATGCTCTTAACTAAGTTAAACAGGGGTCCCATTTCATGACTTCGGGTCTCATGATGCTTATGGAGGATCCTAGAGGAACCATATGTAAAAAAATAAAGGCCTACATAACAGAAAAGACAAACCCTAGACGGGCCTAAACCCTAAACCCTCCTAGACCCTGAACTCTAAACCAACTTCATGTCAGGAGCGGGCTGGAACCTTCGACGGCCTCAGAGCGTCCCGAGCCGAAGCCCACGGTACCCAGAGAGCCCGATACCCTTTAATTGAGGAATACCTGGACCCCAAAGAACCTACGTTGTTAGGGTTCCTTACCATGATTTCCGTCCTTAAAAAGGCAAGTTCTTTGGGGTTACGGAATATAGCTTAAATCATAATTAATATGAAGCCCCTTATATTTGAAGGTAGGGGTACTGGGCTCTGTGGTACTCTCGAAACCCAAAGCCTAATTCATACTTCCCCAATAAGCCAGGGAAATAAAAGGTTAAAAACTTTCAGATTGCTACTAAATTATACGTTGGGTATTGGAGAACTTTGAATTTGAGGGCGGCTGAAACATAAATTGGGCCTCAACAAGGCCTAAACAGAACCCTAAATCCTAAACCTTAAACCCTAAGCCCTAAAACAACACCCAACGAAGCCCAGGGCTGAGGTGTCAATGTTTAGAGTCCCGGGCTTCGAGATTTTAATGATTCTGTGAGCTTTCATAGGGTTCTTACAGGGTTGATGCGGTGATGCGGTTTCAGGGCGGTCTACGGTTTCTAGAACACAGAAGTTAAGAGCTCGGGTTAGAACAGAATCTGGTGGGGGTGGCGGGCCTCCCGGCTCTTTCAGCAGTGGCTGAAACCAAGGAGGACCCAAATACCCAATACCTATTAAGGACCCAACAGCCTGGACCCCCCACGAAGTATCCTACCCTAAACCCTAAACTTCAAAAACCAAAACTTACGTCCTACTGTTCATCTGGGTTAAGATACGGCCTTTCTTTCAGGTATCCATCCTTTGTCATCCTTTCAAGCGTCCGGGCAAAAGAGACATGAGGTCCCATCATGCTTCCCGGGGCCTAGCTCTGCAAAAGATGAACGGTAGGGTTTAGGGTTTGGGCTTACGGTTTGAATTTTGGGTTAAGGTTCGAGCGCTCCCGTGCTATATCGGCATTGCCCTAGTTTCGGTACGGTGCCCCGCGCCTGCGCAATGTCCAGCGGGGTCGTCTTCCAGCTCGTTGCTTCCTTCGGAGGTATCTCCATATAGCATTCTGTAATGCACTATACTCTACTCTACTGTTACTTTACTGCCACTATACTACTATACTAGACTAGACTCGACTATACTGCAGATACTATAGTCTGAAGGGCATATAACATGATATAACTATCCTGTAACTTCTTGCTGGCGTTGGGAGGCCATGGGGATGGGTTTGGCGGTGCTTTACGACCCTTTGCCCTTTGCTTGTTTAGGGTTTAGGGTTAGGGTTTTGGTGCCCTTTGCCCTTTGCTTGAAGGAAAGAGCTCAGATCCTACTAGGAACAACTCGAGGCCGGACACTCAATTAGCAACCCCCCCACCCCTCAAATTAGTCTAAAAACTCCTAAGCCCTGAACCCTAAACCCTAATTAAACCCTAAAACGACAACGACAACTCAAGAATCATCCCGGCCCTGGTTCCTACACGAACACTCGAGAGCTTCGAGCTGCCCTTTTGCCATTGGGGCTTGATATCAACTGAAGGGGTGGAGAGGGGGGTGGGGGGGGTCCTTAAATCGAAGTGAGCATTACAGGTCCCTGAAACCCAGCATCGGGTTTTGGGGTGGGGTGCTTGGCGCTTAGGTGTCGCCCTAAACCCTTCATCCGTAAAACGGAGCATTGGTCCCACCTTGATGGAGCCGTCTGGCAAAGTGACCTGGCTTGCAATTTGGGCCAGGAACTACGGGCTTGGTCTGGGCCCGCTCTTTCAGCACAGTCAGTGTCGCTATATTCCATACCGTTTTACGGATCCTTATTATGACTTCCTGGTATACGTGCTTAAAATGGTAGGTCATTTGGGGTTCAGGTCAACCTTAGCGTAATGTAAACAGGTAGCCAGTGTATGCATTTTGATATGGCACCCCCGATGACCAATAGATTCTTACAGTGTCCTGCTGCAGGTACCGTCTCTTGGCTTTCAGGGTTGCTGGGGGTAGGTTTAAGGCCGCAGCGTGACCAGCATCATGAGCATACACCAGAGCATCATGGGTATCCGCAGCGCATCGCACTATTGCAAGAAAGCTATCAAAAGCGATGGGATGTCCATCGAAAACCATCTTTTTGTTGCTGCAGTGCTGTACTATCACAAAAAAACAAGAAACAATCTGTTCAGTCTTGGAGGCTAGCTCCCCAGGGCCCCAAAACGACTGTTTTGTTTGGGACAGTACAGCACTTTTGCAAGGAAACTAACAAAAACGCTGTGCTGTTCCAAAAACCAATCCTTTTTTGTAAAACCGCTGTACAGTCCAGTACCGCCCCTAAAACACAAAAAGCAATCTGTTCAGGTCCTGGGAACGCGTTGGACAAGGTGTCCGTTGGTTTCTAGGGTTGGTTGGGACAGTACAGCACTTTTGCAAAAAAAATGATTTTTCGGACAGCACAGCGTGTTTGATAGTTTTCTTGCAAAAGTGCTGTACAGTTCCCAAAAGGCCATCTTTTTGTAGGCCTGGGGAGCTAGCCTCCAAGACTGGAGCAACAATTTTTGCGGGGGTTCTGTTGGGTAAGTACAGCACTTGGGTAAAAAGGATAGATTTCTTTGCGACAGTACAGCATTTTTGCAAGAAAAAAAAGCTGAAGTGCTGTACTGTCCCAACAAAACCTATTGTTGGGAGGCTTCCAAAGAGAATTGGCTGAGTGACCCGCGCGGCGCCCGCGCGGTGCAGAATGTCTTCTGACGTCCTATTAGCATTCTAATTTACAGAGGACTTGTGTTCTGCCGCCTCCCTGAGAGCTATATTCATTGCAAATTCTAGCTCATGGACCCACCTAAACCATTGAAACGCAGCAGTACATAGGGGGAAGCAGCTTGCTCACCTGGTGGTGAATGGGGAGATGAAACCTTGACATTCAATGTAGTAATGATGTCTATTCTTATTTCGTCTGGGTAAAAAGATATACAAATGTAAGTGAATGAGGATGAAGATAAGTTTAAGGCATTTCGCAGGAGTATGATTATTAGCATAAGGGTAAGGTGGGAGTAGTATACCAGGATAAAGATTAGAGCCTAAACGTTATTGATATTAATGTCTGGTACTACTGGTCGTAGTTTATTGTAGTAGTAGTAGTAGTAGTAGCAGCAGCAGTAGCAGCAAAATGCATGAACCTATTGGCATTTAGGGAGCGGGGGGGGGGTTGTATAGATATATATATATATATGTATATATATATATGTAATGTGCCTGTATATGTATATGTATATGTATATGTATATGTATATGTATATGTATATGTATATGTATATGTGTGTATACACCTATGTATGTGTGTGTGTATAAATATATATATATATATACATACTACTCTAAGTTTCTATAGCAGGCCCGTAAACAATGCCATTTGAAGCCTTCGACGCTTAGAGTCGTGTTGGTTCAGGCTTCCGGGGTAGCTCGGGAGCTCAAAACCCTAGTGCAAGCCCCCTTAATTCCTTACACCCCTTAATACACCGTGCAAAACGTTAAACCCTGGGCCCTGTAAACCCCAAATCATCACACCCAAAACCCCCAAAATCGCCTAAACCCTCTAAGCGATCCAAACCCTAAGCCCCTAAACACCCCTTAAACCCCTGAAATCCTAAACCCTCAACCCTTCATTTGGGAGAGCCTCGATGGGCGACTGTGGTCTGGACGCTGAAGCCTAGACACGGCAATGGCGCCGTTTAGCGTGTGTGCTTTTGGGCTTAAGGTTTAGGGTTTGGGGTAGTATCGAGTTGAAGGTTTTTAAGGCTTTTTCTTGGGGCTAAGATGCGCTTAGGTTGTTGGGGTTTGGGGGATTTGTGTTCAGAACCTTTTGGGAAATGGGCGAAGGGTTGCTTGGTGGTAGCTCCGGGGCGTTGCTAGTCCTGAGGGTCGGCATTCCGGGCTTACATTGTGTTGGGGTTCAAGCTTCAGGGTGGGTTTACGGGTTTTTCTTCTTTGGGGCTGAGGCTTTAGGAGTTGGCTTCTGGATCAGGGACTTGTAGATCCAGGTTGTTCAAGACGATAGGGTTGAGGTTGCAAGTCCACTGTTCTTGAGGTTTGAGGGCCTAGGACAGTCCCAGAAGCCCCCATCGTTTTAGGCGCCAAGTGGCCCATGCTATGGCTATGCTTGGATGGGCTATTAAGAGGCTTAGAGGGGCCGTCATACTTAGAGCAGGAGATTGGGAGCTATTCTGCTGTAGCACTGTAGCGATACGGGACCCCAAGAACGAAATTCCCCCTACTTATTCAGACACCTCCTTAAGAAAGACGGGCCGCACAGGGGTACATAGAGCCGGAATATCCGCAAGAACAAGCTGACTGAACCTGGGATCTCAGAGGTACTTCAACCCTAAACCTCTATTTCATCTAGTAATTTAAACTTTAGTGACCTTCGTGCCTCAAGGCCGATAATTCGTGCCACAAGGCAAATTGCTATTTTGACCTTCTGGCACGACTTATCGGCCATCAGCCTTATGGCACGAATTATCGGCCTTCGGGCACGAATTATCGGCAAATCTTGTTTGACGCCCACGGCCGATAATTCGCGCCTCAAGGCCGATAATTCGTGCCCGAAGGCGCCCATAATTCGCGCCTCAAGGCCGATAATTCGTGCCCCAAGGCCGATTTTTCGTGCCCGAAGGCCGATAATTCGCGCCCGAAGGCCGATAGTTCGCGTCCGAAGGCCGATAATTCGCGCCCGAAGGCCGATAATTCGTGCTGCCAGGCTGGTCCGAACCCTAAAGTACCAGTCGGAACCCTAATATAATAGTCCGAAACTTAAAATAATAGTCCGAACCCTAGAATAGTAGTCCGAACCCAACAATAGTAGTCCGAACCCTAAAATAGTAGTCCGAACCCAAAATAGTAGTTCGCACGCTAAAGCACTGGTCCGAACCCTAAAAAATAGTCCGAACCCTAAAATATTCGTCCGAGCACTAAAATATTAGTCCGAACCTTAAAATAATAGTCCGAACCCTAAAATAATAGCCCGAATCCTAAATCTTAGTCCTAATTATAAATTGAAATAAGTGTGGCATAAGACGATGCAAACGACAACGTGAAGTCGTGTAAGGGTGAATGACGTCCAAATAGAACTCGTTGAGAACCTTATATTTTCGAATGTTATGGGATTCTAAGGGTGGGTGGGTGTTGTGTCTAGACCGTGTATGAAACTTGAATGTGAAACTGCTGGATCCGGAGCTGCTGAACCCTGGAACCCCAAACCCTAAACCCTGAAGGCCCTAAACCCTAAGCCCTAAAGCCTAAAGGCCCTAAAGGCCCTAAACTCTTCATTCGGAGACTCCGCTGGGCCCAGGGATCTCTTTTGGGCCGCTAAAAAATGGCTCAAGCCCTTTATTCGACTTGGCTTAGGGGTTTAGGGCTTAGGGTTTTTTTTTAGGGTGTAGGGTTCAGGGTTTAGGGTTTAGGGTTGGCAGCTTAGGCCTAGAGTTTTTTTTGGGCTCTTGTTAGGGGATTTGGTTTAAGTTACCATAGTAAAGAAAGCATAGTATTAATTTAGTATAGATCCATACAGATCCGGTAACTTAAACAAAATCCCCTTAACAAGACCCCGTTTTTTGGTAGTGGGGTTTTTGAGGGACGCTAGGGGTTTTCCAGCAGAGGGCTTTAAATCGGGCCTGGGAACGTTTATGAGGCATGGCTTTCTAGGGTCTCAGGATGTTGACGGCGCAATTGAGGGCTGCCGGGGTTTTAGAGTTTAGGGCCTTTAGGGTGTAGGCTTTAGGGTTTAGGGTTTAAGGTTTAGGTTTTCGGGTTTAGGTCAGTTTGGGGGTTTAGGGTTTAGGTCAGTTTAGGGGTTTGAAACCGTGAAGGGAACGGCCAGGAGATAAATCCCTCTGCTTGCGCCTTTACACCAGCCGCTCTGGGTAGTCGTAAATGCCTCGCGTATAACCCGAACACTTCGTAACATTACTCTCTGTCTCCCTGATATCACTGCAGTACAAGAAAGCCCCTATATTCGAACCCTGAATTTCAATACCGCTTACTGCATCCCCTTGTGGAACCCTTAAGGGTTCCCTAAACCCTAAACTCCTAAACCCTAAACCCTAATTACCTAAACCCTAAACCCCCTAAACCCCTAAACCCTAAAAGACCGAAACCCTAAACCCGTAAACCCCGAAACCCTAAATCCTATCTTGCTCTCCGGCCTCTTCGTGGGCCGCGCGGAGTCTTTCCCAGACCTCCAAAGCTATGGGCGCACCGATTTAGGGTTGGGCTCGTTATGGGATGCAGGGTTTAGGGTTTACGGCTTTAGGGTTTAGGGCTTAGGGGTGTCGGGTTGAGCCGAAGCTCTGAACCACTAGACCCCTGAATTAGACATCAGCGAAAGCCCCTAAGGGCTTCGGGGTTATAGAGTTTCGGCGTTTAGGGGTTACAGAGATTTAGGGTTTAGGGGTTATAGGCTTTAGGGAGTCTACGGTTTAGGGTTTAGGGGTTTAGGGGTTTAGGGCTTTAAAGGTTTCATACCCGCGACGCTGAACACAGCCCAAAAACCAAACACCGGAGCCCCTGAAACCAAACCCCAAACACATAAACCCCGAAACCCCTAAACTCCAAAGCCCGAACACTCATCAATTTTCGACATGTTCTCGTCTAATTTTGGGAAACACGCTTGAAATGCAACAGCCCTTGGCAAGCCCTCCACATCCAAAAGCATACACATGCCGCATGCCCCGCATAGGAGCACGGAAAGACTTCCAACGAAATGCTGCCTAAACCCTAAACCCCACATATGCAACACTGAAGGCTTGAAAACGCACATGAAACCCTATGGGAGCCTGTTAAACACCCGGTGAAACCCTATGCAGACCCCTTAAAGACACTGGTAACCACCTGAAGTAACGATATGCTTACGCCCCATACAGCCGATCTATTGAAGACATTACCACGCTGGAAAGACCAACTATAGTGTAAACCCTAAAAGCTTTAGCATCAAAATCGCCCAAAAGCCTTATGTAAGAGGATCTGTGAGCCCAAAGGCCTCAAAATATGAGTCCTTTGAGGGTAAGGGTAAAAGCTTTACATAAAACCGTGTCATCCCCAAGGAACCCAAAACTTCACCCCTTGACGGCACCACCAACCACAGAAAAAGCAGCACTATTGACTATAAGCCCTATAACATTCATTATCCACAATACACCGTCAACTCTTCAGCAGCACCATTAAGCACAGATTACAATCGCACTGCAAACCCTAAACCCTAAATCCCAAATCCCTAAACCCTAAACCCTACATCCCCAAACCCTACATCCCTAAACCCTAAATCCCCAAACCCTAAACCCCTAAAACCCCTAAACCCTAAACCTTAAAGGCCGTGCCTCGAGCCGCCGGCGCAGGAAGTCTGGCTTCGGGGCTGGCGCAAACGCGCCTGGAAAGCGGCCCTCGCCAGTGAGGCCTCGGTGATTCCTACAGGGTTTAGGGTTTAGGACTTTGGGTTTGGGGCTTAAGAGTTTCTTGTTGTTGGCGGGGGCTTGGGGTTTAGGGTTTTGGGGCTCAGGGCCTCAATAATTAGGACAGCGTTCCTGCGAAGGTCGAGAATAATAGTATTACTCAGAAAAGCACGGATAGTAGCGGTCATTCTTCAGGCCCTCCCATATCTTACCTGCGTAATAGAAAGTCAGACCTTTCGCAAAAGCTACCTGGGTTAGTGCTTGGGGTTCTCTAAGTACGGGTTTTCTCGCCGGTAAGGTTTAGGGGTTTAGGGGATGGGCTATGCAAGGTCGAAATCAAAAAATACGGAAAGCTTGGGTTGTGGAGATTAGGGTTTGAGGAAAAGGATACCTCATTTTGGGGCCCTTATTAGTTAACTTGCTGTAAAAATATGTAAGGATGCTGCTGTCTGTTTACAGTCTCTGCTAGTGTCCCTTATAGTTTGCAAATATTTGCAATGTAGGGATAGATAAAGTTCAGGGTTGAGGGTTGTAAGCATTGAGGCTTGGGATTTTGCAAGTAGGGCTTGGGGTTTAGAGGCTTGATTGTTGTACTGTTGATGATATAAATCCTGCATTACCTTAAAGACCCTAAACTATGGGAATTATGGTAGATTCCTTATTATGGGTATTGCAGGATTTATACCATCAACCATAGTGGTTGGGTCAAGGGGTGGCTTAGGTTTGCGGGGTTGGCAGCACGGGCACGATAATCAGGATGGTACTGTGGTCTTCTTCATCAACCCACAACCCAGATCCAAAGCTTAGCTTTAACCTGTTCCGTGCAATAGATGAACTTTACTGGGAGCTTCAGAGAAAAATAGAGTCGTAATACAGGGCCGAAGGAACGGGGATCCCCTAAACGGAGGTACCCCCGGAATTGAAAAGAAGTCCCCAAGAAGAAATAGCCATCTGCATCTGCACCCTGGAACACAGAGACTCGATAGTCCATGGTTGATGGAGGAAAATTTACATTAGATGATATAAGAGCTCGTCTATTGAAACATCATATCAGATCAAGCATCCTTCTACAGTGTGTGGCATGTTGGTGTAACTAACGGTTTTTTGGGTCCCCGGTCCCCTGCACCATTCCCAAACTCCGAAACGAGAAGAAACGCTGCAGTTTAGAATGCCCTGAAGCTCGTGAACCCAGAAAGCCTGAACAACCAAGACCTGCAAGTCCGGAACACCTTAACTAGACCCAAGAGAAACCTAGGAATAACAAGGGTGCCCTTTTTGGTTTAAAGGACTTTATAAGGAAGCCTGAACCCTAAAAAAAGGGAATAAGGGCCTACTCTGGGTCCTAGTTAATCCTCCAACCCTAAACCTGGTTCCCTGTTGGGGATATTTAAAAATGATCACGTTAAATCCTCATTGGGTTTTGTTGTAACAAAAGTAAAACTGTATCCAACAAGGACCCAGAAACCCTACCAAAGACACATCTGGGGCCGCTGCCCACAACCTCCACCTCCTTGGTCGCCGTCGCGGCACTGCGCCGGACCATTAGGCCTGGCTGTCTATCAGGGTTTGGGGGCGACGGCTTGTCATAGAGTTTGGGGTTTCGAGTTCTACTGCGGGCTCAGAGTAGCTTCACGAACAAAGCGGTTAATGTACATGTAACTTACTAAACCCTAAACCCTAAACCCTAAACCCTAAACCCTATAAGTTATACCCGCACTTAGGTTCTGTCTGACAGGTGCTGGGGATCAGCGAGCCTTCGCTCTCTGTGCGTCGCTCTGACTCACTCTCTCCTTCAACGCACTGGCTCGGGACACCGGGGCTTAGGGTTTTGGGGATGAGGGTTTTTGCGGTTTAGGGTTCAGGGTCTTGGGGTCTAGGGTTTTAGAGTTTAGGGTTTTGGGGTTTGGGGTTTAGGGACTAGGGTTTGGGGGTTTAGGGGTTTAGGGTTTTACGGGTTTGGGTTTCTGGTCGTGACCTGCCGAAAGCAGAAACATTCCAACATTGACGCCCGCCAACTCTTTTCTGCATGAAGAAGCACACTTCAAGCACTCGCCCGAAGGCAACAAAAGTGGAGATCGCCTGTACTGTACAAAGAGAACACTAAAATGGTGCAGATCTTTAGCACCTGGTTCAACATGTTCCCAATCAAAACTCACAACTACTTCGGTTTTAACTGTCAGGCCGCAGCGTCGGTCGAGGAAACTCAGCCTAAACTGTTTCGGGCGTCGTTTATCCAAACTCACAACGATGACTTGCACACCCACGAAAGAACAGAGTTGCATGAGCATCGTCTCAGCGTGTATACCCTAAACCCTAAACCTTAAACCCTAAACCTTCTAACCCTAGAGGTCTACCGTATTTGTCCACTCCGAAACCCCGAGCATATACACTCATCGAAATATGAGTCGACAAAAAAACATTATAAGTTCCTTGGCCCTAGCAACGGCCTACAACCCGTCTTCCGCACGATCCCTCTAAGATCTAAGCCCTAAACCCTAACCCTAAACCCTAAACCCCTAAACCCTAAATCTTAAAGCACTTCTAAGCAGCCTCAGGCTGACGCCGCCGAGTCCTTTCCACAGCCGCCGCCGTTTATGTGGGCCCCTTTGGTTCCTAAGTCCCAGAAGGCCGAACTTCCGAGCCTCCAGTACTAAACTGGGTTCTTGTTAGGAGATTTTAGTCAAGTTACCATAATAAAGCATCCATATATTCATTATCGATCCCCATTATGGAAACTTAAATAAAATACCCTAACAAGAACCCAGTAAACAGTTTAGGGTTTAGGGCTTTGGGTTTTCGATGTTGGGTACTATCCCCTTGGAGTGACTGTCAAGCTGCACCTCCAGCACCGCCCCGAGAAACACAACATATTGGACCCTATAAAATCCCACCTTTATTTCAGGAAATCCAAGTAAGGAAGCCTGGAAAACGTAGGGTTCTGTGGGGCTCAAGTGGGCTTCGTTCTAAACATTCAGCTTCCGGGCTCAAGTCGGATTTCGAGCACGTGCAGCATGCAAGCTGGGTGCATGGCATGTCCGAGGCTATCAGACTCGGCTTAATTAGGGTTCATAGAAAGTTGTAGTACTATAGACCCTATATTAGTAACCTTTATAGCCTTGACTATACCATCCCTTGTAGATCCTGGTAGCATCCCTTGTAGTGACCCTTATAAACAAAAACCCTAAACCCCAAATCCTAAACCCGTAGTGTCCCTTATAAAAATGCCCTGCACCCCTGTGGCTCGGAGGGTTGCCGCCCGACCGGCCAAGGCGCGGCGTTCTCGCAGCCCAGGCGCAGCCGACGGCAACTCCGCTGTAAGCCTCCAGCTGCTTGAGCCGGAGGCCTGGTATACGGTAACTATTTTTTGCTAGAAGCAAATAAACAACAGATGTAGATATGGAAAATTTACATTCTATATTTGTACATATATACATACTTTTCTTATATATATATACACATGTACAGACAGAGTGTGTGTAGATACCTTTTTCATACGTCGGATCTTTGCTTTGGTGTATGCCTACATGAAAGCTCATGCCCTCGTGAAACTGCTTTGGTAAGCCATGATCCTTGCAGAGTTTTAACTGCTTCTTAAGAATTATTTTCCACTGACCCCAATGCTCACTCTGTGGCAGCGCTTTCCGGCGGTCTCTCGACGCGGAAGGTTCGGCTGTGACCTGCAGCTCCAAAACAAGAGCGGGATAGGACCGGGATTTGGAGGCCCAAATCGCTTGCGCGTGCGAAGGTACATCGTTTACCGGGAGAGGTCCGGGACTCTTTCATGCCGGCCATGCGCAGTTCCCGCTGGGTGTACGGTTTAGGGTTTGATTGCTTGTGGCGGGTTAGTTGGTGAACTTTCTAATCTGTTTTAGAGATTTACAGAGCTAATTGCTGCGTTTTACGAGTCAGCTTTCAGTTACAGGCAACATCAGGAATCGTAGCCCCTTAGTAAGAAAGGATAGGATGGAATTATGGTGGCTACATATGATCCCGATTTGGGCCCGAATTGAGAAACTATGCCGTCTTGGGTGCAGCATCAGCATTATGGAAGGAGGTTGCTCTCAGAGGAGAGCACCAGTGGGAATACCTTTCAGATTAAATCCTGGGGCAAAGTCTGTTGAAGAACTACCAGATGAGTTAAAGTTGATGCTAGGGTTGGTGAGTGCAGATATCTTGGTAGTAGAAATAGATAACCCTTAACTTTTGATGGGGTACTATAATCCTTGTATCATCGCAAAACCAAAGCTTTTAGTTCCCTGATGGGATACTGTACAATAAATGAACTATACCAATTAAGGTCCTTCCTTCTTCACATGTTCGTTCTGACCTGCGGACCTGAGGGGCTTTGAACAAATCTTACATAGCTTGAAACTTAAATCCTAGACCCCGAAAGCTTGAACTCCCGAGGCCTTCCGCGCTGAAGCGCGCAAAGCGCCCCAAAGCCCGCAATTGTTAGGGCCATAGGATTCCCAGTCGTGAGCTTAAGTGTAGTAAAGACCTGTATTGCAGACAAGGGTTTCGAGAGTTGCAGATTTGCCTTCGTTAGGAAGCTCCAAGGAATAATCACTCATACAACCCTTACCAGGAAGACTTGAAGAAACCCTTACAAGAATCCGAGAAGCTCTAAAGTATCAGCTCCACCGGCTCCACCCCTGTACTAGTCCAGGAGCACTGGGCAGGTTCCCTGGCAAGAACCCAGGATGCGAAGGTCCGGGGCAAGCGCCGCTGATGGAGATGATTTTTCCCAAATGCTTCGCTTCACCGCCGTAGTGCCTCGGAACTCGACCAGGACTCATGCCATGTGTTCCACCTAAGGGGCCCTAAGGGTACTAATTATAGCTACAAAGGTTTAAGTTTAAGGATCAGGGAACCCTAAACTGTAGTCTCTACTTATGTCTCTCTGTTTGGCCCTGTCTTGCTTGCTGGCCACAAAGCCGCTCAGTCTCGCAGGCGAACAACGTCAATGAATTGCTATTGTGATGATGACTGTTATCATTTTCTGGTTACTACCGTTATTTGTTAGCACAACAACAACAACACCAACAACAACAACTACAACTACAACTACAACTACAAGTGCTACTACTACTACTACTACTACTGCTACTGCTACTACTACTACTACTACGACGACGACGACGACGACTACTACTACTACTAAATCATTATTGAACACAAGAAGATTCTGCTCCTTATGGCCAAGTTCGGCTTTCCTGTCAGATGCTGAGGACTTAATAATTTAGAGAACTACCATATTCTGCGATGACTGAAGCATCGCCAGGTTCAGGCTGTAGCGTTCGTGTTCGGCGTGCTCAATCGTTGAGACCTCTTAGCCTCAGTCTTAACCCCACACTGCGTCGCAAGGCAGGTCAAGTCTGGGTCTTAGGGTTTAGGGTTCTGGTTTACCTAAGCCCCCAAACGTAGGCAAACGCTATTATTCTACATACTTTTGGGGTCCAGGTAAGTCTCAACCCAGCTTTGCATTTTCGTGGCTCCATGCGATGCCAAGGGGCAGCATCTCGGGAAGTCTCTCTGAGCTGCGACAGTCACCGCTTGGAAGGAGGGGCCTACTGTAGGAACCCATTAGGGATCATATAGTAAGAACCTTAATACAAATCTAGAAAAGGGTCAGGGTTTCTTCATCAGGTTGCAATCTAGAGGATTCAAGATCGACGTTGAGGGGGTTGTTGAGGGTTGTGGATTTACAGCTGAATGCTTGGGATGAACAGTCATTGGCTTAGTCATTGCATTTACGTTCCGGGATCTGCGACTCTGGGCTACTTGTACGTAATGGTTTACATAACACTTGGCCTTTGCAAATCTTGCCGTGTTGTGGGAACTAGTACACTGATTCCTCCTGCATGGGTAGTTCTCTAAATTAGGGTCCCTTGTTAGGTCCCCAAAATAGTACGGCACCCTTCTAAAAAAGGACCCTGAAAGGGACCCCAATTTAGAAAACTATCCATATCCCCTCCACACTCTACTCAACAAAAGGATGTTTTCCAAGAAGTCGAGGTGTCCATGAAGGGCCCTCTGGGCTTGAGCCCGGGTAAGGTATGCACCTTATAGGTTTGGGATTCAGTGTATAGCCTAAACCGGAAGCCATAGAGACATCCCCAACTTGCTTAGTAGCGGAATGGCTGCACTTTAAACTTTTTGGGACAATATCATCCCCCTATAAAACTGAAAGCGGGCACTTTTTTGGGGGCGTATGAGCTCAGAAACTAAGCCTGATTGAGGTGAACTGGCTTGTAGATGGATTTTTGCTTCTAATGGCAATGGCCGCAAGTTGGGCTGTTCCTTCTCCATGCCGGGGCTGCTTCTAGGGAAGTTAGGGTTTAGGGGTTTAGGGTTTAGGGTAACAAATGGGGCCATCCTGTTCCCTTCTTTCGGCAGCAGGAGCGGTAGACGATATCCTACTAAACTCTTGAGACCACCATTTTATATCGCCCTTCAAGACGGTTAGACCAATCCCCCAAATCGCACCTCGTCGAGATCCCTGCTCAGGTTTTAGTATAGAGGGTCTTGTACATGGCTTTGGGACAGGATGGGCTTCAGGGTTTTTTCAACTGACTCTTAGGGTTTAGGGCGCCGCTTCGTGAAGTAGCTTGTCAGCATCACAACCATGTATTGGGATACCACCAGCAGGAACTGCCAAAGGCCTCAGGTGACTGCGACACCCCAAAACCTTTCCCATTTCTGCTATTGAGGGCGTTTACGACGGTTTACGAGTTTCGTGAACTTTAGTTCAAGATTCGGGTTTGGATGTGCTGGAGCTAGCTTGGCCAGTCCCACTCGCTCGTGCGACGGAAGAAAAGCCGTGAGTCTTGTACGGTTCCTGTCGTGGGGTGTGGAAGCGTAGGTGAGATGCGAATTCTCTGGATGTTGGATTCCGAGTCTGGCTCGGGGTTTGTGTTGGTGCAAGGTTACGAACCCAAAGCTGGATATCCTAGGCTGTCCAAACCAAAGACCTGAAGTCTTAATTCCCAAGCCGTCCAGAGGTAGCCCAACTGCTGTGGCTGTTAGGTCCCTGAACCCTCAACCCTAAATTCCTAAATTCCTTAAGCCCTAAGCTATTAAACCCTGAATCCTAAACTCCTTACACCCTTAACCCTAAATCCCTGAAGCCCGAAACCCTGAACCCTAAGCTCCAAAATCGGGAACCCCATAACTCCTGAAGCCCTAAACCCTGAACCCTTTATCCTGCTGGATGTAGGGTTCCTTAAAAGGGATCTAGAAGGGTTTCTATATGGGTACTTTCTTTATTAAAGGGTAGTTCTCTAAATTAGGGTCCCTTGAGCCGCCCCCCCTTGTGTCTGAAAACTCAGACCGCTAGTCCCTGAGTTGCCCTTTCGTTTAAAGGAAACCAGAGGTGGGGAGTTTAGGGTTTGAGGATTTAGGGGTTTAGGGCTTCAGGGTTTTAGGGTTTTAGGGTTTAGGGTTTGGGGTTTAGGTGGGGATTTTAGGGTATATAGGGCTTCCATAAGGCTTCTACAAGGTATATATACCTTCTATAAAGCTCCTATAACGGTAACTACCCACCTGAAAATGTCCTAGATTTGTAGGAAGAGGCACGACGGCACGAAGTGATGCTAACCCCCTCCAAAAAAGATGCAAAGGCATAGCGCATAAACTATAGACTTGATAAACACGGCAAAGAGTATAATGTAACTTCTGGGCAAGTGCCGTTGATCCCTGCTCTTTCATTTCGGCCGGCACTTTGTGGTTGTGGGGTCTTGGTTCGTGGTTGAGGGCAAGGGAAACACTGCCTATGGCTGGGGGGGGCAAGGGAACTTGGGTTAAGGTTTCTTGAAGATCTAATTTCTGTCAGCTTATAGGGAGGTCTTATTTTGCAAGTTGCGCGCCGCCGCTTCCAGCTGAAGTCTCATGAAAGGGGCATGGCGCGAATTTTTCAAGTGTCCCTCCATCCAGAACCTGAGAGTTGAAAGAGTCCCCAAAACCCGACAAACCTTGAGACGACCATCCTACACTCAAAACCTCTAAGAGCCCTAACATGCTGCACAGATGAGCGCCATGGCCAAGGAACTTTAACCTAGCCCAAAAACCCCGCCCCCCCCTCCAAAGAACAAAAAGTAAGGTTTTGAAACGACAGCAAGAACGCTGCAAGCCACACAAGCCCTAAGGCGACCAAACCCTAAACCCTAAAAGCCCTAAACCCAAACAGCCCTGAAAGCCTTAAAAACGCGAAAGAAACCCTATAAGCCCTAAAATGCCCCAAAAACACCCGAAGAAGCCCAGCGATCCCTCAAATCCCTGATCCTTCTCTTAGACCGCTTCGGCATGCAGACCTCCTTGGATGCATCCTTTGCCTCGAGCCATGTGGGCGAAACTGCAGTGCCTAGACGGAAAAAGAGAATCCTAGGTTTCAGGGTCTAGGGTCTTAGTAGCTGAATGGCTGCACTTTAAACTTTTTGGGGACATACTATAATCCCCTATAAAAACTGAAAGTGTACATGTTTTTGGGATAATATAATCCCCTATAAAAACTGAAAGTGCGCACTTTTGTGGGCTTATGAACTCAGAAACTAAGGGGTTCAAGTATCCGGGCCTTGGGGATGTCTGACTGGGTTCTTGTTATAAGGGATGTAATTTAAGTTACCATAAGTAGGGACCCATAAGCAATAGTATGGTTTCCTTACTATGGTAGCTTAGATAAAATGCTTTAGCAAGAATCCAGCTTAGGGTCTAGGGTTCAATTCTGGGGTTTGAGGGTGTAGGGTTCAGGATTTGTGACCGGGTTCGGGGCTTCAAAATTGTAGGTAGCTCGGGGTTTGATTTGGAGTCTTTGACCCTCGGCTTCGAGTTTCATTTCGTTGAGCAGTTTTTTTTAGGGTTTAGGGTTTAGTTAGGGTTTAGGGTTTGGTTTCAGTTTCGACCGGTTCAGGGACAGGCATGAATTTCCCTCAATCCCGAACCCCCCAAACCTCAAAGCCTATAACCTTGAAAGGGTTTAGAGCGCTGGGCACAGCTAGGAGGCACTGAGGCTCTTGGGTTGACTGTCGGGGTTTTAGGTCTGGGCATCGGGCATACAGGCCCTGCAAACAAAGGTGGTATTCTGCACATGTTGCAGCTGCAGGCACAGTACCGCGAATTGCATCATCACAGAATTCAACTTGCGCACGATTACTATCGTGTAGCAACAGCAATTCAACAGCCATATGCTTATCTTTAGGTTTTCAAGTGTTTTCTACTGAACACTGTGACCGAAAAGAGCATCTGGGCAAACCGTAGCGACGGTAACAGGCAGAGGACACACGCTAGCAACGGACACACACACACACACAATGAGGGCAACTACAAGTGCAACATAGTGCATGTAAGTTTAAGTAAGCAAGAAAGCAAGCCTGGAAGTAAGTCAAGTTATTAAGCAAGTAAGCAAGTTCTTGAGTACGTCTGCAAGTATGCAAGCAGCAGTCAAGCAGGCACATAAGCAAAGAGGTAAGTCTAAGGTATGTAAGTAAGAAAGCAACAGGCAACAGTCATGTTTGGATGCACGCACTTATGTATGCAAATAGCATGTCTGCTTGTGTGTCTGTTGGTCTGTCTGTCTGTCTGTCCGTCTGTCTGTCTGTCTGGCGTGCATGATACTGTGATTCCAGCATGCTTTCGTCCCGTGCATGCATGCATGTTTGTTTGCTTAGAGACATACGCAAACCCCAAAGCAATGCTATGGAAGCATGCAGCCCTAATGGTCCAAGTCGTCCTTATTTATGGTTTTTGGTACCCATAAAGGCCCCAAAGTCCTTAAATAATGAGTACTTGGACCCTTAGGGCAAGAAGCTCAGTTGCCAGGCTCAGCTGGCAGCGTTGCGGGGAGACGTCGCTGCATTGGTGTCCGAGGCCATCTCTGCTTCTCGGTGGCGGGTAGGGCAAGGTACGGTTGATAATATGAGTCCTGCTTTGTCCATCATAAGGAATATACCATAATTCCCATAGGTTGGGGTCCTCAAGGTAATGCGTAATTTCGAGTCTGAGGTGTTATGCGTTTAGGGTCTCGAGCAGAGTTTGGGGTTTAGGTAAGTTTAGGTTTTGAGGCAAAGTCTGATTTTGGATTACCTCGGCCCCAAGTAGGGCCCCAATGTTTGAAGCAACATTACGCACTTTTCCCGGTATAGTTCCTGAAATGTTTGGCTATATACTTATAATAGACAGCTAGAATCTTCAGGCAATGTGTAGCTTCATTGTATGTAAGCTCGGGATATCCTTTGCCGGGTTGAAGAAACACAGGGCAGATATTCTCCTCCCGGACAGGTGGGGCAGCTGCAAGGCGTGGCCAAAAGCGGTGCCGAGGCCTTTCATGATGCTCGCATCCAGAGGGCCAGGGCGTTTGGTGTTTCGGGTAACTACATTAAGAGTGCTACTCTGTGCAGGCAACTCCTGCATCAGCAAACTTCGGGTAAGTGTTGTTTGAGCAAGTGAGCATTGCCGGCATGATTGCGGTCACTAGATGGTCGCTCGATTTCTCGATTGTTCACAGTGGTCAGACCTCATCGACTTTATACCACTGGTATATTATTGCTACGTTGTAGGACATTATAGTATAGTTCTAGGATACTATAGTATACTGCGGTAGAGTGTTGTTATGTAGTACATCATTATTGTTAAGTTCCAGGCTATTGTAGTATGACATAGTAGATTATGTATATCTGAGCGAAACCAGATTTGACCCTTGTTTGACGGTAGGTGACTGCTGATGAGAGCCAACAGCTCAGCCTTGGCACGACTTCCTCATGCCTTGCCTTGCTGGTTGTGGAGAGCACCTGAAGAAATCAGTTTATACGTGGTAACAAGAATAATTGCAGATGCACGCTTTTGGAGTCAGTGCCTCGATCGATCGCAGTCCTTGTGGCGATGACCTCTGCATTCCGAGGTCGAGCGGTGCTGAACCAGGCCATGGGACGCATGTCGGATGTTATTTGCTTGCATCACTTGCAGGCAGCAGCACAGCACTGTAACTCTGTTGATTCATGGAGATTGCACTGACATGACAACCTAGCATAATCCTGCAGCCATCGATGGTGGTTTTATGCATTTCAGCACGATACGTATTTTTAGACAATTGTAGACCATGCTCTGTGCTTGGAATCACGACGAGGGCAATGGAATTTTTTGGCAGCCACGACGATGAAGGCATTCCGAAAATTTACGCAGACCGCTCCGCTGCTGCTTGGTTTTTTTGGCACATGATGCTTCAACGACGAGTCAAGCATCGACGACCACGAAAATGCACGGTCGGTAACTGTCAGCTCCTAAACTGTTGAGCCGCGAAGAAGCTTGCAGCGGCGAGCCGCTCATCAACTTTGCCGCGGATGCGTTCTCGAAGACGTCGCCATGACAGCTCCGAGAAGCACACGAAAACAGTGCCACCCGACCGAACAATTCCTACGATTCATCTCGTTCGTCACAACGAAGTAACGAAGCAGGGAATGTAGCTTTTGTCCTTGAATGAAAATTGAGAAATACCCCAGTTCTGCCTTTTTTTGCCGCTTCCGTGTGGTAGGAGCGATTCAATGCTGCCACGACACCTTTGTCGAGCTATGTCAAGCCAAGCTGCAGCGTCCGCTCGACTGCAGTGCCGCAGAGCCGCAGATCTGACAGGTGCAAGATTGCCAGCAGGCAAGTTCTTTGAAGTCCAGTTTGTCGGTGACTTTCAAGACGTGACAACAAACCGGTGACGTATGGTGGCGTCAACGTTTTCGGACAGCGGCTGCCACTGTCGATACTGGTTGCACGATCGCTCCACGCAAAATGTTCCCGCCGGCAGCTACAAGCTTACCGTAAGGCCATCCAGGCTGCTTGTTTCGGCCGATCTATGCCCTGTATGATCCGCAAAGTTCTCGATTGCTTTCGTTTTCCACGAGCTTGCACACGAAGGCGGCTGTTAGCTTTGATTTCGGGCCGGTAGCTGGTCTCCATCCATCCGCCACTCATTTGCCTGCTATGTGGCGGTTCGTCTACGGCGTCTACGATGCCCCCGCCTCTCTGCCGGCGCTGTTGTTTTTGCTTACTGACTTGTTGCTTGCTTTCGTCGCCGAGCATGCGCACCTGTTTGCACATTGACATGAAAGGCGCAGCAAGCGTTGCGATGTGTACGGTCTTGGGTTGAGCTTCTGGAACGTGGCCCCGTTTGTTCGACTACATTCCCGAACCCATGGTGGAACCAGACACCATGGACATGATGTAAGTTGGAAACGTGCGGTGCATATCAAAGGTTCGATATTGCACAGAATAAACAGAACATCATTTCTTCAGCACGCAATCGCACATTGGCAATTGATTCCGCAGATCCTGTGTGCCACATGCGCCTCCGAAACGTCTCCTTGCAATCAATGAGTCTGTTGTTGTGCGCAAACCCGCGCAGAGGAGGTGTTTTTTGAGTGTTTTGTTAGCCCACAATCAGTAGTAGCCGTTGTCGTTGCGGTGAAATTAGAGCCAAGTATTCGTAGTCATCGTAGTAGGTAGCCATAGCAGCGTCGGTACCGGTTGTCGCGGTTGTTGTTTTGTGTTGGTAATTAGCGTGGAAATTGTAGTTCAGCAGTCCTAGCACAGGTTAGATTAGACGTTCTCGGTATTTTCTTATACTGCAAGTATCAATTACAACAACATTGTCAGTATTGTTGACAATTTTTGCACAATATTAGTATTATTATAGTGGAACCACCAATGTTACGGTTGTAATAAAATACCTTCCCCCCCCTCGAGGTTGTTTTGTCCAGGGTCTGTCGGGGTGGTCGTTGGGTTGGGTGGTGGCAATAATTAACCTCTGGCCGTGTCCGGGGCCTGTAGTACTGGTAGAAAAAGTGGTCCTGGAATCCAGAGTCCTTGGCTTCATGCTAAAGCCTGCAGCGCTCGAATAACAAAGCCTCTGGCATGCTGCCCATTATCATTAGCTCTTGCTTTCCATTTCCAGGGCCCCCGCCCCGCCGGACTATTCTATTGTCATCCATTTATTCTTGCGATCAGCTGGGCTCATAAAAGGATACCCTTGCCGGCTTAATGGCTCCGTTTATACGGGATTCGAATCAGGCGGAGACTTTAAAAAATCTGTCGCAGTTCCTGGAATCCAAGAGTCCTTGGCTTCACGCCAAAGTTTGCAGCTCTCGAATACCAATGCTTGTGGCTTGAGGCCCAATAACTCTTGCTTTCTAAATAGCCTTCTAAATAAAGCCTGGCTTCCAGGATTCTCCGTTCCGCGGTAGTATTTGTTTGTCACCCATGTATTTTTGCGATCAGCAAGGCTCGTAAGAGATACCGTTGCCGGCTTACCGGTCCAGAATTGTTTTTTTTAATCATTTCTCTATGCATATATATGATGCATATATATATATACATGATATATGGCAAGCCTTCCCTAAACACCGACCATTTTTTAGTTCCTCCTTGTGTGCATCGCGTTCTTCGCCAATGGCTTTGGCAGCAGGAACTTGCCCGGATAATATATATCACCCGAATCCCAACATCAGTTCTTTTGCCGAATTTGGTCGGATCTGGGCGCACAATGTAAAGAAAGATATTTAAAGTAGTCTTCCGCCGGGATTACCTGTGTCACTAACACTACTCGTGTTTCTAACCTTTGTAATGTGTGGAGTATTGTGGAGTTTTCTAGTAGTTCTGGTGCGTTTGTTGTATATGAGTATTTTTCGGCGTTACTCGGCTTAGTAGTAGCATAATTAATGCTACTCGTATTCGTGGTACCTTGGTACTATTCGTGGCACTAGAACTAGTGGTAGTGCTAGCATTTATAGTTGCAACAGCCTCGCTGGTTTTAGTGGGATTAGCAGCTTTATTAACAGCAGTGGTTGCGCTGCCTGTATCATCTTTGCTACCAGTAGTTTCAACACCCTCACTGGCTGCACAAGCTTCAAATTTTGTGTAGTAGTAGTCGTCGTCGTAGTAATAGTAGTAGTAGTCGTCGTCGTCGTCGTAGTGGTGGTGGTGGTCGTGGTGGTGGTGGTGGTGGTAGTAGTAGTCGTCATATTACTCTTGCCAGTTTTTTTGGACTTACTCGCCCTAGCACGGGTACCACGAATGTTACTGGTATTATACGTTTTACTCATAGTTTGGGCTGTGCTCGTGTTACTTACTCATGTTGCTCGTGTTTCTGGTGTTGTTTGTGTAATTCGTATTCGTGGTTAATTATCCATATCTTATTTTTACGTGAAAACCTGGTACTACGCCAGCTCCGCAAGTTATGCAGATCGCTTTGCGGTATCGCTTGCGCCTGCCTCTGCCCCAGCGCCGACGGCTTGGCCTCGCCGTGTATGCGGGGCTACAGTGCAGCGCTCTGATGCCACGTTGGTTTCGCCCTTCGCTCGGACTTGGCACTCAGCGTCGTTCTGAGAGTCGCCGAGCACCGTTTAAGCACGAGCTGCGGTTGCGGCGGGCCCTCAGCAACTGCTCTTTGGGGTCTGTGGTTATCTGAGATTCGTTGCCGCTGGCACCGGCAATCCATCCGCATCGTGGGCGACCTCATCCGCGCACGTGCTCCGCAATCAAATGCCAGCCTCACCCGCTCTCCAGCACGCGGCAGCCGCCGTGTGATCTCGCGGTTGATGGAGCTTGCTCGGTGTGGTTGCGCAGCAAACCGCGCCGGCAAGGCTTGCTTCGGCAGTGTTCGACCTAATTGTATTCTCCAACCCTATAGTGCGGTTGCCGTTGCGCACGTGAACGTGGTAGTGTAGGAGATCAGCGCGCCATCGACCGACAGCGATCTGCCAGGCTCACAGGAGATATTAATCAAATAAACTATAGTCGTATCACTCGTCTCACACGTTTCATTCGTACCCGAAAACGTTTTGTGAGTCTTACCTCTGTGCTTGCTCTTGTTTGTGATGGAGTCGCGATCGCCGTTGCTGAACGCTGCAAGCGTGCAATTAACTGTATCAGAGCTGCTGCGACCGGGCCTTCAGCCACTCTGTGTTCTGACTTTCGAGGCCGGCAAGCGCTGGAGCGCCGAGTCCCTCCGCATTGTCGCTCCGCTGGCATCGACAGGGGGAACTACAGCGTTGCGTCGACAGCATTCGACAGCGAGCTGTGCACCGCCCCAGTCATCGATTCGGTCGGGGTGGATGTTGAAGTCACGCACCAAACTGTTTTGTTTTGTTTCAGCAGCTTTTCGATCCTGCCAGTCCAAGAGGGTCCAGGCCCCGGTGCCAGCAGCGCTCTATGCGTGCAGGGAAGCCGCGCAACCGGCGGGAGGGTGTTGCCTTGCAAAGTTTGGTGCGCGCAGGCAAGGACTTTGTGCAGCCGGTGTTAAGCTGTCGCAGTCGCCAGACTTTGTCGGACTGCCATATTGAAGTGTTCGGCTTCGAAGTTGGCGACCGCTCCGAGCTCGCAGCCTGCGTGGGCGCGAATCGCGAGTGCGAGCTGCGCATGCACACGCTGCAGTGCTCGATGTTGCTGGAGCGGCGATATAGGAGGTGCGGCGTAAACGGCCCTCGCCAGCTCCGCATTGGGCCTCCTGGTGCGACACC
>CAJNJA010039598.1:2667-28110 GCA_905231915.1 Symbiodinium necroappetens | reverse complement strand
GCTTGGGCACTTTTAGACAGCAACTGCCACTGATCCTTAGGATCATGCTGGGACATAGCATGAAGGCAAGCAGAAGAGCCGAGGGCCGGGACAAGATCTTCCACACTTTTGGTTGTGGCAGGCAGTGGCACGCCGCGGTCAAGCAGGAGGGCCGCGACTCTGGATTTGGCAAGTTGGAGGTTTTCGTCCTTAGAGCCTCCGCCTCGAGTCTCTGGCATCACAGTGAGAACCAAGCACCGGTCACGGCCTTTGCGGAACACTTCTGGCGAAGCCACCAAATCTTCAAGACGACTCTCTACCCTTAGCGGGAAGGGGCCGGAGAACACCCGTGCAGTCGGCCAACAATCAACCGCGAGGCAGGCTGTGCGCCACATGTGCTCGATTTTGTCAACACACAGTTGGGCCGGGAGCCGAAGGCAACCGATGGAACGAGCGACGACCTGAATCAGGATGGGCTCCGACAAGAGCAACTCCGCGGCAGCAGTCGAATGCCGCAGCTGCGCAAGGAAAAGGAGGTCACGTAGGTAGGAGCGTAGCTCACACAGAGGCACTGGTGGCGTGCTACCCGTGGCCTGGAGAGACAACTGAAACGTTTGGCCCGCCTCAGTGGGCATGTCGCCTGATATCAGCTGCCATCCCAGACACTCCAGAAGGTGGGACGGGGCCTGTATCCACCAAGTAAGTGCATGCTCAGCGGCGATTGACAAAACAAGTTGACCTCCATTTGAGCAGAGACGGCAAGCCCTCACCTGCTCACGGGAGAAAGAGGGTGCCGAATAGTGCAGGTCATCCGCCTCAGTGGCAATGAAGACAACCGGCGGGAACTTGGAGACACATGTCAGTCTCTCACCAAAACACGTGAGGCAAACAACCCCAAGGTTGAAGGAGCGACACTTGTCAAAAGCCCACTTGAGTTGCTGCAACCAATCTGGCACACCTGCTTGAACGATGATGGTCCCTGTGGGTGTGCACAGCAAAATAGGGCCGGAGCACACCGAGGTACGTGGAACGTCAGCCTGGAAGGGCACGACAGGCACCGCCTCAACCCCAATTTGACAACACTCTCGGGCACGCATGGGGCCCTGGGGGACTTCGTCGACTTCAAGCCGGAGCAGTCGCATCGCCTCAGCAAGGTTTACATGGGTCGAGCAGTGGATCCGCGCCTGTTCGACGAAATCGGCCTCTCGACCGAACCCGAGGGAGAGCGCATAAAAGGAAGCAGCAGCACTCTGCAAAAGGCCCTCAAGCTGAGCCCGGAGGTGGGAGCTCGCAATGATTTGTCCAACCTCGGTCACGTGCACAAGCATCCATCCCCCAGTGACTCTGGCCAGGACTGAGTTGCCAGAGTTGATTGCACGGTTGACGCAGTACGCGGCGGCCTCAGCCGGGTCTGGGCGGTGGCCCGGCTTCAGGAAGAGCTGCAACGCATGTGCCAGCACAACTGCCGCCTGAGGCGTGGCAAGGGCGTTTCCAAGCATCGTCATCGCTGTTTGGTCGCATGCCGGGAGAAACTGGGGCCGCAGGGCACCGTGGCACGACGCAATCTCCGGGGCACTAAAGAACCGAATCCCATCCCCAACCTTAAGCAGGCTGCACAGCAAGCCAGACCTGGCAAGCATGCCTTCCGGTAGTTCATGCTGTCTATGATATGTGGCCATGAAGCACTTAGACTGCTGACTAGGAAGGCACAACCTGAATCGACAGACGGCGGCATGGTCTTGCGGGTGACCCGGCGGCAAGTACCAGGGATCTAGATAGAAGGACAACAAGTCCTCCGTAAGCTGACAATGCTTTAAGAGCTGCGCCGGCAGGATTGGAAAGTATGCCTTTTGCCCTGCCAAGCTGGGTCTGGGGTGAGGCAGCCACTGACACACCTGCAGCGGGAGCTGGGCCTCAGGTCGGTGCTGTACGTGGCAGAAGATCAAAAAGAACCGTCGGCGCCATGTCGGGGCGACCTCCGATAACTGAAGTGACTGTTGGCTCACGCATTCATAGCCCGCTTCCTTCCAGGCCTCAATCACGGTGGAAAAGTCAGGGTGCGAACGAAAACCCTGAACCTCCTCAAGACACACCACAGGCACCTGTGTCACCCGGCAAATAGCAGCTAGCAACAGAGCCAGGCGTCCATCCGGCGAAGCAAGGCCTGATTGCTGCCCTGCGGAGGACCACGGCTGACAAGGTGGCGATGCAACTAGCAATTGCGGAGGGGCCCGAATCCAGGCTCGGTGCCACCATTGATGCTCAATGTTCGCAAAAATTGCAACCGGTCCACGCGAGAAATCAGCTTCAGCAAGGTCAGCTACTGTTCGGACAATCTGGGTAGTCCTATCCTGTGCCTGTATTGGCTTGTCATATGAGTCCTCGATGTCAAGCAACCATGACGTGTTGACAGGGTACCCCATTTCACGAATAGCCCAAGCAGCCTGAGACCAACCCGAGAAACCCCCACTGAAGAGCTCGACCATCTGCAGCGTTTCGTCCTGCCTGGTTGCAACTGTACAAGCCAAGAATGCCGGGCCTCGGGTGGCATCCAGGATTACCACCTGCTCATTAATACAAACCTGGGTCCACAGTGCGCGCACTCGTGAGCAGTTTGTGCCTATGGCGGCCCAGTCCTCCATCCTCATCCGCAAGACTGCTTTGGTATTGGGAGCAGCGGGTGCAGCATCATGTACAGCACCATCCGCAACCCTAGCAGTAAGCTGTTGTCTCACGATAACCCTGACGAGGACTGAATCATCAGTAAAGATCGGAGCCCCATTCAGTTCGAGATCAAAACATGCACACTGACCATGTAAGCAATCCAGGGATTCCGAAGCAAATGTGAACAGCGATCGAAGATCAGCCCACCAAGGGCAGGATTGTAAGAGTGAGGTGTCCATGGCACGATCAGCACCCTGCTCCCCACGCAGGGCAACGGTTTCGCCCCGTGTAGGCTCGTGCCGAAAAACTCTAAGAAAACCTAAACCCTGTAAACCCTAAGGCAAGAAACCCTAAACCGTAAAAGAACCTGAACCCCAAACCCTAAACGAAAGAAGCCCTAAAGCCCCACGCCATGCCTGGACTGTAAAGTTTGCACCCGAACGCACCCTCTTAGTTGAGGGAGTAGACCTTTGAAGAAGCAGAGGCATCCCACATGGGATCTGCAGGGTTTATAGGGTTTAGGGTTTAAGGTCTTAGGGTTTAGGGTTGAGGGTTTGGGGGTTTAGAGGTCCTGAAAGACTAAATGTGGTTCAGATGGACTCTAGGGCTTTGGATTTTCAGCTTGGCGTGGGGATTAGGCTGCAGGCATCGAGAATGACGGCCTGTTGCCCAGATGCCGAAAACCTCACACAGTCATCATGATCATCATTTTGCAAACTTGTCCTGAACCAGAACCCTAAACCCCCAAACCCTTAAATCCTAAACCCTAAGAGCCCTAAACCCTAATCCCTAAGAGCCCTAAACCCTAAATCCCCAAACCCTAAAACCCTAAACCGTGGTAGAGACTTCGGTCAAGCCCCACGCTCCCAAAAACCCGCAGCCTTAAACCTGAGCCCTGCATCCTAAGCAAGGGTTTAGGGTTTAGGGCTCAAACGCCAAGGCCGTAAACCATGAACACTGATACCTCCAAATCCGGCACGCCTCTTACTAGCCAAACACTACAAGGCATGCAACTCTAAGCCCGGAACTGTAAACCCCTAGAGCCTAAATTCCTACATTCGCGCACATAAGCGACGTACTGAGGCACATGGGTCCTAAATGTAATAGAAAAATTTCGCGAGGTTGCACAATCACTTGTCTTGACAACACTGCCAATATGACACATCTCGCGGCACGCTAGCTAAACTCGAACGCTCTATTCTTGCAACCCGAACCTAGATGCAAAGGGCCCTAATATCCCCGGAGCCCCGAAGCCCTCCAAAACTCTGATTTGTTTTTAAACTCTGGCTTCTGGTATGTTACAAAGACACTCAAGCATTCTCGTTCAAAGATTCCGGACACCCTAAACCCTAAACCGAGATAAACCTAAAACGCGCAAAATAGGATCATTGGGGCAGATCCCAAACGCAACCCTTGAACCTAAAAAGCCTTATAAGGTTAGAAAGCCGTAAACCATTCGGGCCCACCCTGAACCCTAAACCCCTAAATCCTAAACCCCTAAAACCTAAACCCTAAACCCCCAAGCCCTAAAACTCTAAGCCCCTAAGAGCCCTAAACCCTAAACCCTTAACCCTAAGAGCCCTAAACCCTAAACCCTAAACAAGAGCCCTAAACCCTAAACCCTTAACCCTAAGAGCCCTAAACCCTAAGCCCTAAACAAGAGCCCTAAACCCTCAAAACCTCAACACCCTCTAAACCCTAAACCTTGTAGAAGGCGCTTCCCGGCATGCCTTCGCCGCCATCTTGTTGGATGGATCCGTGGTGACTTGGAGGAGCCGAGGGTCCCCCAACAGCCCTCTGGTAGGCTTTAGGGCTTAGGGCTTTAGGGTTTATGGCCTTAGGGTTTAGGGAATTTAGGGGTTAGTTAGGGTTTAGGGTTTAGGTTTCAGGGTTTCGTCTAGGACATTTTCAGGTGGGTAGTTACCGGTATAGGAGCCTTATAGAAGGTCTATATACCTTATAGAAGCCTTATAGAAGCTCTATATACCCTACACTCCCCACCTGAAGTTTCCTTTAATTTAGGGCTGTAGATAACTTTGGCCTCAAAGGGCTTCTTATTGAGATACTTTGAGGTCGGAGTAGGTACTATTATCGGCATATGGACTTGTATACCCTAAGCTCCCATAGAACAGATCACCCCCAAAAGGAACAGCTCAAAAACGCTTGGGATGCAGGACCAGAGCTTTAGCTATTTTTTTCTGGTGTTTGGGGCGTAGAGCGGGGCTATGTGTCAACGGTGGCCTTCCCTAAGGGGTTTATGTACCCAAACAGTATATACTTTGGCCCCAACGTACCCAAATGGGGACTACTTCAAGGCCAAAGTATAATTATCTGTTTCATTGGGTACATGGACCCTTACCCTAAGGCTCGAAACAGCAAAAAGCCTTGTGTAGTATGGTCTTTAGACCCAAACGCCTTAAAATATGAGTCCTTAGAGCCTTAGGGTTAGGGCTTGTTACGGTTTAGGGAATTTGGGGGTTTAGGATTATGGGCTTGGGCCACTTGGGCTTAGAATTTCGGCCCTGGGCTTCGGCTGCTTTTGGGGTGTTTCGGGTTTCATACGGTTGATGATAGAAATCCTGCATTTCCTTAAGCACCCTAAGACTATGGGAATTACGGTATATTCCTTAGTATGGGTAATGCAGGATGTATATCATCAACCGTATTTTTGTAGGGCTATTTACTCTTTGAGACTCCTTGGGATAAGCTGCCAGGAAAAGTCCGCACTGCTGGCGCGGAGAGCGCATGAGAGTAGCTGAGTCAAAGCGCAACAGCTTCACACCACACCCTCACTTCCTAGGTCCTAAGCGGTTTACATTACAAAGTCGAAACCCTGAAATATATTTAGGGTTTAGGGTTTAGGGTTTGGGGTGTAGGGTTTACGGCTTAGGGTTTAGGGTTTAGGGTTCAAACCCTAAACCCTACAAATCCCTCAACCTGACAGCCCTCGATTCTCAGCTAAGCGGTTAAGAAGTGTAAACACCTTGAAACCCTCAAAGCCAGAGCTCTGAGTCCTTGTCCAAGCGGTTTCGGATCCTTAAACCCGGAAGCCTAAACCCTAAGTCTCTACTGTACCCTAAGGGTCCATGTACCTTTAAGGAAGGGCTCTTTGAAGGGCTACTACAAGGGCTACTAGAAGGGTTGTGTAGGGTTTAGGGCAGTTTAGGGTTTAAGGGTCCATGTACCCAGTTAGTATATGCTTTGGCCCCAAAGTACCCAAATAGGGAGTACTTTAAGGCCAAAGTAGGTCTATTTGGGTTCATGGACCGTTAGGGTACTCTAGAAGCCTAAGTAATTGCCAACATTAGTCCTTGGCGTTCCTTGTCACTGTTACACTACAAGGGGGCCCAAAACCTATTCTAATTATTACGGGCCCTACCTGAAACCAAAACGGCCCCAAGCTCTAATCCGTAAAACCCTCGTCATCATCCCCCCCCCCACCCCCCCACCCCCCACCCCCCTCCCCACCCCCCCCCACCTCTCTGCTCTGCTTTCGATTCGAGGAGCCGAGACTTCGGTGGAGACAGCAGCGCAGTCTGTTCCCAACTTCGAGGAGACTCAAGCGATCCCCCTTGAACCCTAAACCCTGGAGGATCATGGGACTTAGTAAACTCACAGGGTTATTTGAAGGGAGGGGGGGTAAGGCGGCTCTACAAAGTGGTTTCAGGCCATAGGGCTGTACTTGGAGTATCATGGGACGCGGGAACTAAGGATATAAGTACCGCATATAGCTAATAGCTATAATAAGTACAGTGGCCTCGTTCAAACCCTCTGATCCTTTGAGTAGAGGGGTCCTCTTCAAGGGGTCTATGAGTTAGGATGTCGAGAAGGTTTGGTGTATAGCAGTCTTTTTTTAAAGGCTGAGGTTTAGGGTTTAAGGTTTAGTGTTTAAGGTTTAGGGTTTAGGGATTAGGGTTTAAGGTCTAGGGTTTACAGTTTATGGGGTATAGGGTGCTTCAAGGATTCCGGGTTTGGAGTTCTAGGTAAACCCTAACCCCCAAACCCTGGTCTGTGCTTGGTAGTAGAAGCTTAATGGGCTCGTAGCTGATTTATTTAAATGCTCTTGAAGTGTCATATATACTAACACTATTAGGGTTTAGGGTCTAGGGTTTTTTGGAGGAAATGGGTTAAACAAAGAACATGCTCAATGTGGCATTGGGGACCAAAATAGTAGCATATAGTGGGTCTCAGCTAGATGCCTCGATCATCTTCGACACGTGCTGAAAGATGGCGAGTTGTTCCTCGCCGAAGCGCGCGGGATGCTCGCCCATTCTGTTTTGGAGACAATGAGGTGACAAATGATACTGTTGATGATATGATAAATCCTGCATGACCTTAACGACCCTAAACCATGGGAGTTACGGTATATTCCTTATGCAGGATTTATATCATCAACTGTAGTTATCGCCCGAGGGGGGGGACCCGCCGGGGCAGTTTCGGTTTAAGCCTGTGCCTCGTTCATTGTTCTCATCGACGGCAAGGTTCTTCGCCTGAAGGCTGTTGTGTTTCTGGGGGCATAAAGTTTTAGGGTATGGGAAATTTCGGGTATCAGGTTTTTGGATTCGCGGTCATCGACTCTAAACCCAAAACCCTCACACCTAAACCCTAATTAAGGAATTTTCGGAGGCTCTTGAGGACACGAAAAGAAGATGTTTAATCAGAAGCCGTAAGGAGCTTAGTTTTCCCTAAACTCTAAACCCTAAACTCTAAACCCTAAACCCCAAACCCTAAACCCAATTCGGGCACACACTGCGGGTGTACAGCTGTACACACACCCCAAAGGAATTTCACAACCTGGGGCCGCAAGGTTCGCAAGTCCAGTGCACTTTAAAAAAACCCTAAACCCTAAGGAGCTTTTTTTGGGTGTTGTTTCATAGGGGTTTAGGGGTTTTGGGTTTTTAGGGGTTTTGGGTTTTAAGGGCTTCAGGACCCAGGGCTTACTTGGGCCCAACTAGACCTGCCTCTTCATCGCTATAGCCTCGGCTATAGGATGAAGATTTCGGCATTGGACTTGAGACGGTTTAGGGTTTAGGGCTTTGGGGCTTAACGGTTTAGGGTTTAAAGCTTTGACCATGTGTTGAGGGTTTTGGGGTCTAGAGTGTATTTGGACTAAAGCCTTCAAGTACTCAACACAAAACAGCCATCAAGCATTAAACCCCAGACCCTCCTGCAAAATCGCGTTAAGACAGCATGGCTGTATTCACGCCTGTACTAAACGCCGTATAAGTGCCTAGCCTGGAAGTGCAGAGGAGTTCAGAAGATCCAGCCGAGCCTTTTTGCCATGGCAGCATTGCTGAATGATGGATCTGCAACCTGGCCTTACATCTTGGGTTTGGGCTTCAGGGCTTTTGTCTCAAGATCAACGCGATGCTTAGTTGCTGAAGATTTCGACGTTTGGGGTCCTAAACCCTAAACCCTAAACCCTAAATCCCACAACCCTAGGCCTTTTCAGCCTTAGCCCTTAAGAGGTGAGTGCTGGGAGGGTTATGGCTCAGGGCTGCCGGTGACTTTCCCTGGACTCGGGCTAGGGATTGGGGTTTGAGGTTCATAAATCCAAAAAAGATAGTTCGTGGACAGCTTCCAACACTTGAAGCATCCCCGAAAAGTCTCCCTGCATGCTGGTTGACCCTCAACCTTGCAAGCGGAAGCCCGCAACATCAGATTTCAGACCGCAGAACTTTAGGCCTTGAGCCCTTCGGGCCGTCCCAAACCCACGGCCAAACGCCTGAAACCCAAACGCTTAATCCCAAATCCCAGAACCAAAAGCATGAACTGGATCTCCAAATCCTTGAAGCCTAAACCCCAAACCAGAGAGCCCTAGACGAGGTGGTCTCTTGGGGTCACGAGAGCTACGGTGGTGACTGCAGCGCCCTCCACAATCAGCTGCTTGAACTGATCGTAAAGAGAGGGTTTTCTCTGTTAGATTGGGTCCGGGTGTGTATGTCCTCTATGTATACATACATACACACATACAGAGACAGACAGACAGACAGACAGACAGACAGACAGACAGACAGACAGACAGACATACATACATACATGTATACTACAACGCTGTATATTTTTGTACCATGCTTACTATACTACACTATGCTACACTTTATTCTATACATTTGCACTGATTATACAGTTACTGCTGCCATATTTTTGACTGTTCAGACCTGATGCTAGCATCTAATCGAGTTGGATAGTAGGATCCCCAGTAGTGGCCCTTTTTTGCCGTTTTTCTTCTTGGGCTCCGCTGTTTAATCCTATTTCGTCGTAGGAAAAAATTACCCCTTACTGTTCAGGGCCTACTGGGGATCCCTAATCCTCAAAACCTAAACCCTAACACCCTAACACCCTAAACCCTAATCCTCAAAACCTAAACCCGGAACCCTACCACCCTAACACCCTAAACCCCTAAACCCTAATCCTCAACACCTAAACCCTAAACCCGGAAGGCCTGGCTCTATGGTCCTTTGGCTTCTGAGTGGTAAAGCCAGACGCGAAGTGCGGGGGAAGGCCCGAACCCTAGACACGCTTTAGGGTTTGGTTTTAGACGCGCTTTAGAGCTTAGGGTTTATAGGGTTTATAAGGTGTATAAAGTTTAGGGCTTATAAGATTTAGGGTTTGGGCCCTTAACATTCCCTATAGGCCCTAAAGGCATAAAGCCCTTTTGGTGAGCTTGCAGAACTGCAAAGCTCTACACTGAAACCCCTAACGACCTAGAGAAGCCTTAAAGCCCGGAGGGGAAGAAGCCTTAAAACCCTTACCCCTAGACCCTGATAGCCTAATACTCTAAACCCTAATACCTAATACCCTAAACCCTAATACCTGAATACCCTAATACCCTAATACCCTAAACCCTAATAACCTTATACCCTACGCCCTAAACCCTAAACCCTAAGCCAAAAAAAGGCTAAACCCTAATAATATTTCTTCCAAAAAGCCCTGTAAGGCTCCGATGTGTACAGCAAATCCAGTCCTCGGACGGTGCCTTTGCGGCCATCCGCGAGGACGGTGTTGTGCCATGCCCCTGGGGTTTAGGGGTTTTTAGGGTTTAGGCGGGCTTAGGGTTTACGGCTTAGGGGGTTTAGGGGTTTAGGTTTTAGGGTTGAGGGTTTAGGGACGACATGTCTTGTTTCAGGGTTCCTCCAAGGGTTTCTTTACGGGCACCTTTGAGGGTTTAGGGTTTAGGGCTTTTTTTAAGGGTGCCTCTGAGGGTCCCCTATGCTTCTTATAAGGTTTAGGAGGAACCCTAAACCCTAAACCCCTAAGCCCCCCTAAACCCTAAACCCCCAAACCCCTAAACCCCTAAACCCCTAAACCCTAAACCCCTAAACCCCAGCGACTGACTCTCGCGAGCAGCAGGACGGATCTGTGGTGACCTGGGGCCACGGCATGCTTCCTGGCAGCTGGTGACTTCAGGGTATAGCTGTTCGTGGTTGGGGTACTAGGTAGGATTAGGGAGACCCCTTAAAATGGCACCCTTCTTAACCCTACTTATGGCTCTCTTAAGAGGGACCTTATTGAGAGGGTGTCATGTCCATTTTCATTTTCTCACCGCACGACCCCCTTTCCCCCCCCCCACCATAGCACAGACCCCAAACCCAGACCCAGAGCCTTCCAAAACCCACTATCGCCCAACCAGACAACCGATTCAGACCATATCACAGACCCGAACCCAGCCCTAGCACAACACCCGCAATAGACCAGAAACTCAAGACCTAGGAAAGACCATCTCATAATCCCAAACCCAAAAACTCAACCACACGACCTATTCTAGGCCATCGTAAGACGCTTAGGGCGTCAGGGTTTAGCCTGGGGCTAGGAAGCTGATTATAAGCGGGGTTCTAAGTGGGATGACCCCATGCAGTTAGGGTATTGAAGACTCTAAGTGCGCTCAGCTGAGGTTTGGCGGTGACAGCAGTGAGGTTCAGGATCAGCTGCAAGATGTGCAGCAAGTTGATCCTGGACAAGTGGATCTGTTGTTTTATTGGGAGGGGGGTTTCGCTTCAGGGTTTGGCCCGGGGTGTAGGGTTTAGTTTGATAGATCTCCCAAACCGTCCTTTTTGCTATAGCCTGTGTCCATTTCTGTGGAAGAGACAGCAGGCCCCGCAATAAGCAGCTACCAGTCACTTTACGACTCCACCTTATAACCTGCCTGAAGTTTCCAAATGTTTTTTTGTTTTATCATGGTCCTCTATCAGAAAACTGACCCGACCTGTCCATACCTTCAGCCCCAAAGCCCCCAAAATAGTAGGTTTCGAGCCCATGATTAGAGTGTATAACACTGAAGACTGTAGGTTCTTGGCAAGTTCTTGGAGCCCTAGGTAACCCCTAAACCCTAAATCCTAAACCCCAAGCCCTAAACCTTAACCCTAAACCCTTAACCCTAAAACCCTAAAACCCTCAAAGCCCTAAACACCAAACCAGAAACCCCAAACCCCTAAACCCCCAAATCCTAAACCCTAAACCCTAAACCCGTAACCCCAAAACCCCTAAACCATCCTATGTACCCTAAGCCGGTATACCACCGAATCTTCGACTCAGGAAGCCACGGGCCGTGCTTTCGTCGCCCTGCGCGGAGATGGCTCGGCTTCTTGGCGTGGCTCTAAACCCTAAAGCCCTAAATCCTAAAACCTAAACCCTAAAGACCCAAAAGCCTAAAACCCTAAAGCCTGAAGCCTAAACCCTAAATCTAAACCCTAACAACCCTAAACCCCAAACGCTAAACCCTAAACCGAAATCCGAGCTCAGGAGTTTAGACCCCAAGCCCGACTGGAAGGATCAGGGGACGTACGGTAGATGATATAGATCCTGTATTACCCATAAAGATTTGGGGTTTAGTTGTTTTTGTTATTTAAGGGTTTAGGGTTTAGGGTTTAGTACCCAGCAAAAGGAATATAGCATAATGCCCATAGTATGAGGTCCTTAAGGTAATGCAGGATGTATATCGTCAACAGCAGTAAATTGGGTTATAAAGTTGTGAATAGGGTATCGATACATATAGCAGGTTCTAATCCTAGTCAAGGTGCTTCTATTCCTTACCTACGAAGTCCCGTGATCCTCCAAGCATCTGCCCTAAAACCCTAAACCCTAAAAACCCTAAAAGCCCTAATCCCTAAAAGCCCTAAAACCCTAAAGCCCTAAAACCCTAAACCCTAAAGAGGCCCTAAAGCCCTAAACCCTAAAGAGGCCCTCAAGCCCTAAACTACAAAACCCTAAAGCCCTACACCCAACACCCGAGGGGTTCTGGGCTATGGGGGGCTGGGACGTCGGTTTCAGCCAAGACTCCGGGCTTGGGCTCTAGTAGGGCCCACGAATGGAGTCCTTGTGCTTAGGAGCTGAATTACTACACTTTAAACCTTTTTGGGAAAACATGATCCCATATAGAACTGAAAGTGTACACCTTTTTTTGTGCTTATGAACTCAACATCTAAGTGTGGTTTCTAATTTCGTGGGTATTTGGGATATAGGGTTTAGGGTTTGACTTGGATACTGCTTTCACTCAGTAACAGTCTAGTAATATTCACAATATGGATATATAAGGCCCTTAATAGTAGCCCTAGTATAGACTGTTACGCTATGGGGGCAGTGCCCAAGGTTTGAGGTTTTGCTATCAGCAACTACTAATATGGTAATTATAAATCCTGCATGACTTTAAGGTTCCTAAACGGTATATTCCTTATTATGGGTAATGCAGGATTTATACCATATCAACCGTAGGATTAATGATGAATTCGGTTTTGGGGAATCTGGTCTGATGGTGAAAAGAGCTGGGGGTCTGGTTCTGAAATGTCTTTTTGAGAATGGCCTGAAACTTCAATGACCCTTAAGGGAGCCCTGACAAAAGGAGCGCTTAAAGGAACCGTTGGGGTGTAGGGTTTAGGGTTGAACCCTCTGAAACCTCGTGGAAATCAACATGCTGTTTTCCGGCCCTCAATTCAGGACCAGACAGGGCAATGGGTCTCAGTGCAAGGTTTAGTGTCGAGGGTTTCCCAAGGCTGCTGGGCTTGGGGGGGAGGGGCTGGGCTGATAAGGCTAGGTTAAGGGCCTGTATCCAGTGTAGTTCCTTTTTCTTGGGCAACCAACTTTACATAACATAGGGTCCTTCCTAACCATTAAACAGAGGTTGACGAAACAAGACCACAGGTACGGCCCAGTTACAGAACCTTGAATAGCGCCCCTCGAAACAAGGGAGCTTCTAATTGCAAGACCCTGAAGCCCTAAACTCTAAATCCTAAACCGAAGCCCTTAGCTTTTAGGGGCTGTGCCCTTGTGCGCCAGCGCAGCAGTTTGTGGTTTTCATTTTACCAAAAGCAACGTCGATTGAAATTGAAGCCAATTACTTAAACCTTTAACCAGCCAACACCAGCCTAGCAAACTCATTTCGATTACTGTGTTCGAACACGGAGGACCTGTCGGTTGGGCTTTCTTGGGGAGGATTCGTGGGGAGGACTTGTGCTTTCGTGGGGAGGATTTTTGGGCTTTCGCAACGATAACTTTCCAAGATGATTAAAAAGGGCACTCAACAGGGTTAGGGCCTTAGGGCTTAGGGCAGCACCGTCTAACTGTGGACCTGCCCTGGGCGCCGCTTGGCCTGGGCTGGGCTGGGCTGGGCTGGGCTGGGCTGGACTGGATTTCTCTTCCAGATTTTCCACCATTTCCACAGACTTCAACCTAACCCCGCTCGAAGGCTCGCTTAAACTACAGCGACGATTCGAACACATCCGATTTGACGAGATTAGTGCTATAGTGTAGCCCCCTTAAGAAAGGGGAGTTGGCCTGGGCGCCACGCTGTGCTGGCGAACGCTCAACTTCCTAAACCTTTGCACCCTAAACCCTAAACTCAAAACCCTAACCCCCAAAGCCAAAGCCATAATTAAACCCAAAACCCTTAATAAGGCTTAAATCCAAAAGATCCCCAGGTGGTGGCTTGGGGACCGATTGAGTTTGGAGGTGATGCCGGCAATGCAAATGCCCTGCAAAGCTCAGGGATCAAGGCTCAAGGCTTTACAACATGAATCTCGCTTACCCCCAGGGTCCATGTACCCAAATAGACATACTTTTGCCTTAAAAGTAGTCCCTGTTCGGGTTCTTTGGGCCCAACCCTAAGGGTCCATGCACCCAAATAGATATACTTTGGCCCCCAAAGTACCCAAATAGGGACTACTTTAAAGCCAAAGTATATCTATTTGGGTACATGGACCCCTACGGGTCCCTATTTGGGTTCTTCGGGCCCAAAGTGTATACTCTGCCATCCTTTGGCCCTTTGGCCCTAAACGTAAGGAGCCCGCGGGGCTGCAACGCTGTTTGGGAACATGGTGCCCTAAGGGTCCAAGTAAATAAGAATTGTATACTCTTCTTAAAACTAACCGACAAACCTACTATCCGTAGCCCAAGTACATGATTATTGGGTCCTTTGGACCCTTAGGGTGGTGAAGTTAAGGATTCAAGCCGCGTAAAACATGCACAAGGCATGCATGATAAGAAACTGAAAAAACCCGAGAAAGTCTCACGAACCCCTTAATCACATGCTGCGAAGAATCCAAGAACCACCTTTACTTAACCCAATGTACTTACCCAAATAGTATACTTTGGGCCCAAAGTACCCAAAGAGGGGCTACTTTAAGGCCAAAGTATATTTCTATTTTGATACACGGACCCTTTGGGTACCCGAATAATGCCAAGATCGCGGGATGAAGGATATCTAGCTTTTCCGTAGAGTCGTAAGGAACTGTAGCCCTACTCATCACCTACGTATTAAGTTCCCCGAATTTCTCAACGACCTCAAAGCCTTGAGTTTGTTGCCGCCTTGTTTGAGTCAGAGGATAGTTCGCCATTGCCCTGAGTTGAGGATAACTCAGAGCAAAGGCGTGTTAAATGCTTGCTTTCGGGCATGCCCCAACTGCGCACTATCCCTCCAAAGCATGCAAGCATGGCGGCTGGTGAGCCCAAATTCCACAGAGGTAGACTTCCAAACCCCAGGCGGTGTTATGAACCCTCTGTGAGGATTTTACGAGAGAAGCACATTTCCAGCTTTGGGGGGATCAAAGCACCTGTGCACTTTGGCGGCATGCCGTTGCATCTTCCCCATTACATTTTACATGAGGTCGGGCCTGTGCAACTTAACACGTTCGAGTGTTGGGGATCGCAAACCCTAAACCCTAGGCCCTATAGACCCTAAACCCCTAAACCCTAAAACTCTAAACCCTAAACCCTAAAACCCTAAAGCCCTAAACCCTAAAACCCTAAACCCTTACAGCCCTAAAACCCTAAACCCTAAAACCCTAAAGCCCTAAACGCTAAAGCGCTAAAACCCTAAACCCTAAACCAGAAAAAACCGTAGGAAGATCTAGGGTGTGGCCTTCAGAGGGATGTAGGTGCGCAGACTCGGCCCGTCCTCGTGGATGCTAGAACAAGTTTAGGTTTTAGGGTTTAGGGCTTACCCATGGGCCCCTAAGTAGTTCCTTTTTTATGGTTTGTATTTAGAATCCTATAAGGTAATCCTAGAAAGGAGCCACTTAGGAGCCTATGGGTTTAAGGTGTAGGGCAAGATGCCGAAGACCGAACTCCCGCTAAGGAAGCACTTCAGTGATCTGTTTGGGACTTGGCAGCCGGAGCTTCCAAAGCCCCTTCATTCAGGAATGTGTACTTTAAATCTTAAATCATGCCAGGGATCCTTTTTATAGTTTTAAACTCTTATAAGCCCTAAACCTTAAACCTATTAGGTGTTAAGGTATATTCCTTGATTAAAGGATGTTGGAAGGTTGGGACCAATAGGACCTTTACTTGTCGGTGGCCTTAAGCTTCTTAGCATAGGGCTTAGGGTACCTATAGGGTCCAACATGGTTCGCTTTCAGAAATGGCTCTAAGTGCCATGGTGTCGAATTACGGATCTCTTGATCTTTTACAGAATACTCATCCTATCCCCGGAACACTAAATCTTAACCGTGCTTCATAAAAGGGTAGCTAAACCCCAAAAATTAGGTAACATAATCGCCCAAGCCCTATAACGGTTGATGGCATAAATCCTGCATTACCCACAACAAGGAACATACCAAATTCCCATAGTTTAGGGTCCTTAAGGTAAAAGAGGATTTATGTGATGGACAGTTTTTTGGGGGTCTAGGTATTGATCTCTGCCGGATACCCCAATTCACATCGCTTGCCGCGCTGCGCGCCGTCGAAATGGAGCGCCCCTGGGCATTGACTCAGCAAGAAGAGGAACACGGTTGACGATTAGGGTCTGGGGTTTAGGGTTCAGGGTTTAGGGTTGTCACGGCTGCCTGAATTCAGTCTAGTTCGCTGGTTTTGGGATTTCGGGTTCATGACTGCGAGGGTTTAGATGTGCACCCGAATATTGGTTTTTGCATGGCGTACATTGACGCTGATGATCGTTTTTGGGGGTGTGCATTCCCTGAAGTAAAGCCCTAACCCAACACTACCTCAGGGGTCCAAAAATACATCTCTCATATGTCATACGTTCGCATCTGGACGGCTCTAAAGTTTCTACAGAAAGGGAGTAAAAATTCTTAAAGGCTGGACCGTAGGTGTTTGGGGTCGGGGTTCAGGGTATTGTGTCATTGCGGGCCCGGCACCTTTAGCGTCCCCTAAGCTTGCAAGCAGGCTCAAACTTTCATGAATGCCAGGTGGCCCGAGAAATGCTGAAAGAGTGGCATGACCAGGCTTTCGTCGTTGCCTCGGCTACTGCATACATGATGGGGTTTTGGTTCTTATAAGCACTGTAGGTGTTGTTTAATGCAGAATTTCAGATTTTTCCACAAAGGAGGAGCCCTGAGGGTCCATGTACCCAAATAGTAGATACTTTGGTACCCAAAGTACCCAAATAGGGACTACCGTAAGGCCAAAGTATGTCTGATTTGGGTACATGGGCCCTGAGGGGAGGGGAGTGTAGGACTGTAGAGGCTTGAGGGTCGGGGGTTAGTTGAGAGGGGTTAGACGCTGAGCTCCTTCCTTCCGGGGGGGGGGGAGCTCTATGTAAAGAATTCAATCAGCAACTTCTGGACTAGATCCCAAGCCTATATAAAATGCGTTCGAATCCGAGTCCTAACTAGCTTAGGCACGACATGTGCCCTACAAGGCTTTCAGATTCAAGTCCTAAACCCTAAACCCTACAGGGTTTGGGGTTGAGGGGTTTAGGGTTTGGGGCCTACTTTGAAGAGCCATGTGGTCCATTAAAGAAGATTGCGAGCATAGGTTGCCGGATCCCAGGCTGATTGCAAGATCTGGGAACCAGGGGGTTTAAGGGTTCCCTAAGGGCCCAGTTTTCGGGCTTAAGGTTTTAGGGCTTTCGGGTGTTAGGGCTTTAGGGCTTTTAGGGTTTTAGGGTTTAGGGTTTAGGGTTTTAGGGGTAGGGGTCCATGTACCCAAATAGTAGATACTTTGGCCTTAAACTAGTCCCTATTTGGGTACTTGGGGCCAAAGTATCTGCTATTTGGGCACATGGACCCTTAGGGTTTTAGAGGTTATACGGTCTATCGGGAGCAAGAGGCTTGAAGTAACCCTGAAGTGTAAGTATTAATTCCCAAAGCCACTTCATGCTCCTTCTTGGAACTGCAAGCTTGGATCTTAGGGTTTATGGTTTAGGGTTTAGGAAAAAAGTTGAAACTTTGTCTTTTCCTAACCCCTTCTAGAGGGTTACATGTAGGGTTTAGGGTTTCTCGAAGGAGGCTTTTCTATGCGGCTTCGCAAAAGGTCGAGGGGAGATCATGCCATACCCAGAGAGCTCAGTACCCCGTAACTCGGGGCGTAAGGAATTGAGCTTACATCATAAATTCGAGGCTCTTAAACTTAAGTAAGCCTTTTTCAGGGTCCATGTACCCAAATAGTATATGCTTTGCCCCAAAGTACCCCAAATAGGGACTACTTCAAGGCCAAAGCATGTCCATTTGGGTACATGGACCCTTAGGGTAAAGGATATTCCTTACCCGAAGGGTCCAAGTGCATAATAGTTGCATACTCTGCTGAAAACTAACCTACTATCCGCAACCCAAGTACATGATTATTAGGTCCTTTGGACCCTTAGGGTAAGGGATATTCCTGAAGTCAGCCTTAAAGGAGCCTCTTAAAGGAACCCTTAGAGTATTTAAATTATTGAAAAAAATTCGGGGCCCTTAAAAGGACCCCTTGAAGAAACAGCTTGGCCAGCTGCCCACCGATTGGAGATGGAGCCTTTTGCGACTGCTAAGCCCTACCCTAAGGCTCCTAAGAGGGTCTGGTCTGGGGTTTTAGGGTTTTCGGGTTTCGGGTTTTAGGGTGTTAGGGTTTAGGGCTTTAGGCCTTTAGTGCTCCTAAGAGGGTCTTGGGCTTTCTGGGGGAGGGTGTTCGGCTTTGGGGGCTTGGGTCTGGGATCTCACTACAAGGGTCCAGGAGCCTTAGGGTATACACCCACATTGCCCTGAAGCTTGTAAGCCCTAAACTTCCCCGAAGCCTTGAATAAGCGCAACCCTAGGGACTATAGTTCGTCATGTGGCCACACTTTAAAACGCCCAGGCCTCTGAAACCTTACGGCTGATACGCAGTATCCTGCACTCCTTAAGCTTTTAAGGCTTCATAGAGCTTGGGTTTAGGGTTTAGGGCTTTGGGGAAGTATGTGCTATACTGGCTATACTGCTTTTCTATTGAATGGTCGGCGTCGTTCAGGCTTTTCAATTTTCAACATTCGGCAGTATCACCCTGAAAGCACTACCTCGAAGTGTGTGCATCTCACACACCCAAACTGGAAAAGCTGCAAACCATGCCGAAAGCACCGTTAACCTCCTAGACCGCTGAAGTACTGAAGACCTAAACACCAAAGCGACCGAAGCACGTCGCCTCCACCTCAAACCCTAAGCCCAAGCTAGCATTGGCGACAGAATAACTACTGATACGATCCCTTAGCGTTCCCTATACCTTTAGTATAACATAGAAAACCCCATTCAAATCATCAAGGCCCCTATACGACAAGTAAACGCTTTAAGACTCTCTGCTTATCAACTCCCTTGAGACGCCGTTTAAAGGCACCCGAATTTATTGATCAAGCCCCTGATGTGACACGAAAGCCTGAACCCTAGACCCTTAACCCTAAAACCCTAAACCCCTAAACCGTCAACCCTAAACCCTAAACCCCTCAACCCTAAACCCTAAACCCTCAACCCTAGACCCTTAAACCTTTCGCTCCGGACCCATCCAAGGATCCCGATGCGGTGTCCGACATCGAGGCCTCACTACCCATGGGAACCTAAGTAGCTCCTTTTTGGGATTAGGGTTTAGGGCTTAGGGTCTAGGGGATTCTAAATACAAACCATAAAAGGAACTACTTAGGGGCGTATGGGTAGTTGCCATCACTACCTTGAGGACAAGTTGACACTAAGCGGTTTCCTTCACGGATCCCTTTAAGGGTTCTATCTGATCTATCTGAGGTTTTATAGGGCCATGGCGTGAGCGGCCCCTTCTCTAAGAGGGGCCATTCCACCAAGGATTGTTTAGGGTTTAGGGTTTAGGGTTTGGGGTTTAGGGCCCCTTTTAGGGTCCTTTTTAATAAGGGTGCCGTACTATCTTGGGGACCCAAAAAAGGGACCCTAACTTAGAGAACTCCCCAGTAGTGCCCTTTTGTCCTTGTTCTTTTTGGGTTCCCTGGTCAAACCAAATAGTAGGAAAACGGGAACCCGTATGATGCAACTCACCATTCTGTATGATTAGAGGGGGGTCGCGTCTGAGTCTTCAAGGATTCAGGTCTTATTCAAGGTCACTTGTCTACTGTTTCGGGGAGCAGAAACTTTCCCTTAGCATCAAAAAAAGCCCACAAGCCTCATAGAATAGGGTCTTTGGGCCAAAAAGCCTTAAACACTATGAGTTCTTGAGGGTAAGGGTTCCAATTACCTAATTCTCGCGCAGCTGGACTGTCGGGAGAGCTGGGCTTTGCTTTTTCATAAAGGAATACCTACAGGCTCCATTGTAGTTCCTGTTTGTGGTTCATCTTTAGGATCCTAAAAGGTAAGCCCCAAAAAGGAACTACAATGGAGCCTATGGGTTGTGTCAAGTCTTGGTTCTCCAATAACCACCCTTTAAACTTTTTGAGCTCTTTAAATTTCTGAAGATTCAGCCTTTTATTTCGTAAGAGTTTGGGGTTTGGGGGTGGGCTTCGGCATTATAGGATGTGCACAGTTCTAGCGTAGAGGGTTCGAAGGGCTCAGGAAATGTAAACTAAAGGTTTAGGGTTTAGGGTTTAGGGTAAACCCCTAAACCCCAATTGAGATGGCAGAGCACCCCGTCTTTCGACTTGCGATGTACGGAAGACTGTTTCATCCAGGGTCTGGAGATGTATAGTCTCACCCCCCCTCCCAAAGCTGGTTTAGGATTTAGGGCTGAGGGTTTTGCATAGGTTATAAGGTCTAGGATACCGTACTATATTGGGGATCTAACAAGGGACCCTAATTTGCAGAACTACCTACATGCACACCCACATCACACGCCCACATACATACTGTGATGCCGCGACCAACGAAATGCACAGACAAGAATCAGCAATACTCCGAAACCCTAAACCCTAGACCCTAAACCCTAAACCCGAACACGACCAGGCGATCTTCTCGAAGCTGGATGCCGTGGTGGCCAAAGCCCAGGCATTGAATTGGCAGTAGCATTTGCCTAATCCCTACTGTTGATGATATGAACATCCTGCATTACCTTAATTAAGGACCCTAAGCCCCTAAACCCTAAACCCTTGTAGTGCCAAACCCTAAACCCTAAACTATGGCAGTTATGGTATATTCCTTACTATGGGTAATGCAGGATGTATATCATCAAACGTACCACCCTAGGGCCGCACCAGCGCCCAAACCCAAACCCGAAAATACACAGGGATCTCAAATCCCTAAACCCTAAACTTAGGGTTTAGGGTTAAGGGGATTTAAACGCAAAAAAAAGCCGGAGGGATCTCAGAAAACACGGGTTTCTGGAATCCCTTCTAGAACGGGACAGGAGTCCCCTACTACCAGTAGGGGTCTCTTTCTTTGGGGTCTCCGAACTCCTAGTGTTGAGGGCCCGGAGTGGCTCCGGAACCCATGAGATTCCCTCAGTTTGGAGTTTTCGGGGCTTTGGGGTTCGGGGTTCGGGTTTAGGGCTCAGGGTTTACCCAGACCACCGGAAGGATCTAAAAAATAGATCCCCTAAGGGAGTTCCTTTAAAGTACCCCTAGTAGTATAGGGTCCCAAATTAGTCTGGGTAGGGTTTAGGGTTTAGGGTTTAGGGGAACGACTGGTTCTCCTACCGTTTGTTGCGTGTTCTGCTGGAATAACCTTGGGTTTAAGGCTCTGGGTTTAGGGTTTAGGGTTCAAATCGTGTTCACTGTAACACCAGAAACCAGCAGATGCTTCTGTTGGAGCCGTCTGAAGGACTTCATGCCCCCTGAACCCTAAACCTCTAAACCGCTAAAACCCTAAACCCCTAAACCCTAAACCTCTAAACCCTATAAAACCTAAACCCCTAAACCCCAAAACCCTAAACCGCGGACCTTGAGATAACCCAAACCTTGAAGTGCTAAACTCTGAGGCCGCCCAAGCCCGAAACCCCAAATCCTAAACCCTAATTAAACTCGAAACCCTAAGACTCCAAGTAGCCCAACGTAGGTACTATTTATAGACTTTAGACCACAAACTGGGTACTATTAGTACACTTGGAGTCTTAGGGTAAGCCCTTCTAAAACCCCAAAGCTTCAACGCCAAACCCCTGAAGTCTAAACCCTATAAAAACCTAAAGTCTAAGCTCTCTATCCCTTAGCATCAAAATAGCAGCAAAAAGCCTCATAGAATAGGGCCTCTGCGGCCCAAAAGCCTTAAACAACACGAGTCCTTTGAGGGTAAGGGTATAAAACCTAACCCTCCGCACTCTCCAGTCATACTGTTGACGATATAAATCCTGCAGTACCTTATGGACCCTACACTACGGGAATTATGGTATATTTTTTATTACTATGGGTAATGCAGGATTTATACCATCAACCGTTCCGCCAGGCCGCCATTGATCAGCTGCAGCAGCTTCCCTTCGCCTCCGGCACGTCAGCCCTGACAGCAGAAGGCTTCTCTGGGGGTTCATGGATGCTCGCCTAAACCCTATAAACCCTAAACCCTAAACCCTAACTAAGCCCTAAACCCTAAACTTCCTAAACCCCAACTAAGCCCTAAACCCCTAACCCCTAAACCCTAAACCCTAACTAAGCCCTAAACCCTAAACCGTGTTGGAACGTTTGAGGTTTGGGGTTTAGGGCTTTTAGGGTTTACCTAAGCCCTGCACCTTAAACCCTAACGTCTGCAGGGTTTAGGGCTTTAGGGTCTGAGGGTTTTTTGGAGAGCTTAGGCATGCCAAATGTAGGTGCTTCCAAGGTAAGAACAGCGTCTGGTAGAGATGTTTAAGCTTTTCTAAGCCCCGACAGCTAACACATCGGCTTTTGTTGTGGCTGTTAGGACCACCCCAGACCCCTAAACCCTAAACCCCGAAACTTTAAACCCCAAACCCTAAACCCCCAAACTCCAAAGCGGTTAGGGCTCTGGGGTCGGGGGCCCCTGAGACTACCCGAGACTATTAGCCTACAACACTATATCATCCGCAACCCAAGCACCTACGGCTGATGATAGAAATCCTGCATTACCCTAAGGACCCTAAACCATGGGAATTATGGTAAATTCCTTCTTTTGGGTAACGCAGGATTTATATCATCAACCGTATTTGGGAGATCCTCTGAGCGTTTAGGGTAGCCGCTTGCTGCACTCCAGGATACAACTAGGGTTTAGGGTTTGGGTACTCAGTGGACTGGCTAATACCCTAACCCGCGTGCCCAATGCTGTCCTAAGTGTCCACTTTTTGGCGGGAATTCCTAGCCCCTTAGCCTTCCCTAAACCTTCAGCCCCTGAACCCGTAACCCTAAACCAGATAACACCTTGAGAACCCTAAACCCTAAAACCCTAAGCCCCTAAAGCCCTTGAGCCCTAAATCCCTACAGCCCTAAACCCCTAAACCCCTAAACCCCCAAACCCCTCAAGCCCCTCAAGCCCTAAAGCCCTGAAACCCAAAACCAATCTGGGCTGTGCGGTCCGCCGTCAAGGAACACAAGGCCCTGGAAAGAAGCTCCAGGGCGAGAAATTTCGGTTTAGTGGCGAGGGCTTTGGTAAGAGGGTTTAGGGCTTACGGTTTTGGGGCTTAGGGTTTAGAGTTTAGGGGTTTAGGGTCTAGGTTTCAGAAGTTTAGGCTTTGAGGGTTTGGGGTTTAGGGCTTTCGGTGTTTGGAGTTCAGGCTTTAGGGTTTAGGGTTCAGGGCTCAGAGCTGTAAGTTCGAGGTAGCTTATGCTGGCATCCCTCTAATCACAGTCCTACTCGTCCTACTCATTGCTAGTAGGGCTAGGGTTCCCTAAACCCTAAGCCCTATAAGCCCTAAACCCTAAACCCGAAACCCTAAACTCCCTTTTCGGGCCCTATAAGCCCTAAACCCTAAACCTAAACCCAACGCTCTAAACTCCCTTTTAGGGCCCTATAAGCGCTAAACCCTAGACTCTGAACTCCCGTTTAGGGAGCCCGGTATTTTTTTTGTAAATGTCAACTAGTAGGGCTAAGGTTCCCCCAACCCTAAACTCGAAACTCCCGTTTAGGGAGCCGGTTTCTTTTTGAATAAACCCTAAACCCTAAAACCCTAAGCCCCTAAAGCCCTAGAGCCCTAAATCCCTACAGCCCTTTAGGGAGCCGGTTTTTTTTTGAATGTCAAAAGCCACAAATCTTGAGAGCCTCCGGGGCCTAGGGATTGAAAGTTAGGTTTCGAGCTCCTGATTCCGGGCCGAGGCCGACCCTAAACCAAAACATGAAGGGGTTTAGGGTTTAAGGTTTCGGAGTTTAAGGTTTAGGGTTTGGGGGTTTAAGGTTTCGGGGTGTTAGGGCCTAGATACCCTAAACCCTAGACCCTATAGATACCCTAAACCCTAAACCCTAGAGGTGAGACGATGCTGAAGCGGCTGGCAGCTGCTCTCCATCAATTTCCGCAAGTGCCGGGGCCCTGAAATCCAGTGTTTAGGGTTTTGGGTTTTGGTCTCCTAAGTTGCCTAACCCTAACTGGGTTTGGGTTTAGGGTTTAGGGTTGAGCGGATTTACTCTCAGTTACCGTAATAAAGAAACCATATATTATTTACTATAGATCCCTCAGTTATGGTAACTTAAAATAAAACCCTTTAGCAAGACCCCGGCTAAGGGTCCATGAACTCACATAGTACATACTGTGACCTTGAAGTCGGCCCTTTCCGTAGTTTTAGGCCAAAGTCTATGCTATTTGGGTATATGGACCTTCAGCTTAATAATGTTAGTAATATTTCTCTTGATGATATAACGCCTGCATTACCGCAAGGACCCTATACTATGAAAATTGTGGTCTATTTCTTACTATGGGTAATGCAGGGTTTATATCATCAACCGTAGTCCTTATGGGGCTCCTTATTGCAACTGTAACAGAATATACGCCCAAATCCTACTCTGAGGACTAAGGCGCCAAAACTACCTTCAGCACAATGCTGGCCATACGGTTGATGATTTAAACCCTGCATTACCCAGAGTAAGGAATATGCCATAATTCCCATAGTTTGGGGTCCCCAGGTAATGCAGGATTTCTATCATCAACAGTAGTCACGAAAACCTTTAGACTCGATCTAGAATTGGGAAAATACTGGATACGCGAGACCTCGCTTAACATAGGCGCCTCAATAACTACCTATATTTTGTTGGGGATTCCTTATTATAGGTATAGTATAAGATACCCCCAGCACTCATGCTGATACCCTAAACCCGAAAGAAGGAAAACTTCATTCTGATACCCTAAACCCTAAACCCCAAAACCCGAAAGAAGAAAAAACCTCATTCTGAGAAGCCCATGAAAGACATCGTCTCAGAAAACCCTTCCAATCTAGGACATGTTCGATTGGGTAGTTACGGTTATAGGAAGGTTATAGAAGGTCTATATACCTTATAGAAGCCTTTTAGAAGCCCTATATACCCTAAACTCCCCACCTGCAGCTTCCTTTATACACCCTAAACCCCCTAAACCCCCTAAACCCTGAACCCTAAAACCCTAAACCCTAAACCCCAAACCCTAAACCCCTAAACCCTAAACTCCCCAGCTGTAGGGTTGCTTTCATCAAAGCGTACAGCGCCGAGGGGCTTGAGGATCGATGCCTACAGCGCCTGGAGCCCCCAGGAGATGATGTTTTTTTAGGGCTCCTTATAAGGGACCCTTAAGGGCTCACCTTTTTGGGGCTATTAAGGGCTCTTTATAGAGCCCTTAAGACAATTTTCAAAAACAAGAATTAATGGAGCCTAAATTAAGGAATCCGTAGGGTTTAGGCATTTAGGGTTTAGGGGCTCATCCGAACTTTAAGAATCCTGAGGGTTTAGGTTTATGTAGCGTTTATAGGGATTTATAGAAATTGTATAGGGTTTTTGACCGAAAGTTTTGACCGAAAGTTTTGAGCGGGTTTCGTTTTTTGCTTTTCATTTTGGGTTTTGGCGGGGCTGGGGCTTGGGCTGCCTGGCCTGGTCAGCTGGCTAGGCTGGGCTGCCTGGGCTGGGCTGGGCTGGCGGGCTGGGCTGGGCTGGGCTGGGCTGGGCTGGCGGGCTGGGCTGGACTGGGCTGGGCGGCGGGCTGGGGCCGGGCTGGGGCTAGGTTTTAACCGAAAGTTTTGACCGAAAGTTTGATTTTTGCTTTTCATTTTTGGTCTTGGCAGGCTGGGCTTGCAAAGCAGGAACTGCGCTGTCACGGCATACAATTTCTATTTATCCTGTC